>CAJUYI010000589.1:57222-99121 GCA_910591695.1 Galerucella pusilla | reverse complement strand
GCTAAAACAAACCAATAAAACAGTTTAAATTGAAAATAAGAGTCATCTAAAAAATAATAGAGGAGCGTTACTATAAAATAAATAGGGTGAGGATTTTTTTTTTAATTTAGTAAGGAAAGTAAAATAATTTTGATATACAGAAAATATGTACCTACAGTGTGAGAACCACTTATGGAATAAAATTCTTTATGTCATTATTTTAGAAAATTATAAAAAACGCCGAGACACGTCAACTTTTGAATTGAGTTGTGCTTATGTAAACATAAATTTAAATGTACAGGGTGATTCACGCAAGTATGCCATAGTCGGTGTTTTTTTTAATGAAACACCCTGTATATTTGCATATTTTTGAAATCCTCTTAATGAACCGATTCCAACAAACTAAATAATGTATGGTCAACTATGAATTATACAGGTTGAAATTTTAAAATTAATAATTTATTACACTTGAAATATTGGTACTTTTTTAAATTAGCTAAATATGGATTTATCAAAAATCTAAACTAACTAATTATTAGACGTATTTGTATATTAAACAAAACCTGCTAGGCCCATGAATTTTATCATAAATACCTAAAAATTGCCTAAAAACGCCAAAAATTAGACAAAATCGATAAATTATGTGGATTGTTTTGAATCGGTAAATAATGTGGATTGTTTTCTATTCTGTCAGTTGTTGATGTGTTGACAATTTATACTGAAAAAGTAAAATCTTTGTCAAACACTCTTTCCTTGTCGACATAACAATGAAATATTTAACTGAGACTCACCGAATTGAGATTTTAATGATGATCGGGTACGGGGATAATTGCAGAAGTCAAGTTGAAGTGGCAAACCTATTTAATCACAGATATCCCGAATTGCCTAATATTTCACAAAGTACTGTGTCGAAAATTCATGCACAAATCAGAGAACTTGGACATGTCAAACCATTGAAAAGAAAACCACAACCACACTTCGTTGAAGATGATGTGAAAGTGGATATTTTGTTAAGTGTCGAAGAGAATCCAACTTCAAGACACGTCAAATTGCCCTTCATCCCTACAAATTAACTTTTGTGCAGGAGTTAACAGAAGACGATCCAGATCGTAGAATGGATATCTGCGAAAGATTGATGAATAAGCTGAACAGAAATGAGATAGCTCTTGGTTGCTTAGGAATGAAGTTATTCCTGCGTTGGCAAACTTATATCCCAACGCCATAGATCCTAGCTTACCGAATGAAAATGTTTGATTCCAGTAAGACGGGGCAACACCCCATTATGCTTTAATGGTAAGAACTTATTTAGATGAAATCTTCCCCAATAAATGGATTGGACGAAGAGGTACTATTGAGTGGTCAGCTAGATCGCCAAACCTATCGCCGTTAGATTTTTTTCTGTGGGGTTACCTCAAGAACAAAGTATATGCAACACAACCAACTAGCATTGTAGACCTCAAAGACAGGATAACTACAGAAATACGGAATATTTCATCTCAAACTTTAAACAAAGTTGAGGAGGAGTTCTATAGGAGACTGTGCTATTGCCAACAACTAGGTGTAGAACGTTTTGAGCATTTATTTCAATGTATTAAAATCAAATACATCATGTATTTTATGTATGTGTTTAATAACTGTAAGAATGAAAATTTCACCCTGTATAATTCATAATTGATCATACATTATTTAGTTCACTAAGAGGATTTCAAAAATATGCAAATATACAGGATGTTTCATTAAAAAAAAACAACAACGACTATGGCATATTTGCGTGAATCACTCTGTACATTTACATTTATGTTTACATAACACACAACTCAATTCAAAAGTTGACGTGTCTCGGCATTTTTCATAATTTTCTAAAATAATGACAAATAATTTTATTCCATAAGTGGTTTCCACACTGTATAAATTAAAGAAGTAAAATTAAATATGGAAGTTTGAAATTATGGAAATATGAATGGGAATAAAAAATACATTGGGTGAATTAAAATATTAGAAGCTGTTCACAAAATTTAAGAGAAAAAATAGGTTAATAGATTTCGTATGATATGGAGAACTAAAATTATGCATGGAGGAAAGAAATAGGGAAGTAAATTTCAAATAATTCAAATTGGACATTAATTTAAAATATCAAAACTAAAGAGAGTTTATCGTAGGGGAAAAGGTTAATTAACAATCATAATAAGAATAAAAATAATAATATAATTGGAACAAATACAAAATTCATCAAAATAATCATAATTCTTCATAAAATGAAATAACTGTTCTTTAAATACTAAAATTGGATGTAATGTAATTTTGCATTGTAAAATATAATTTCCCGAATTTGAAAATTTTGACAATTTTATTTAAAAAAAATTAAAACCACGACCTGAGTAAGATCAACAGCATGGGGCAAGAATATAAAAATAATAATCCTAAAAAAGAAAATCAATACAATATATTTTTATGATTGTATTTTACCAAATTACTGAGAAATTTATTAGAATTGGTCCTGTTATAAGCCTCATCAAATGAATGTCAAAACATAATAAATTTGTTGATAATGTATTTAATAATAAATGTTCCTTTATGTTAACTTTTGGGTTTTTTCCGCATGCTAGTAGAGAAAATAGTGTACCACGTGCGTAAAGTGACTTTTCCGCACGCTGATTGCGATTTCTATCTGCAATAGCGTGCGGAAAAGTATCGCTTTCCGTACTAGTTAGGTAAACTACTATTTCAAAAACAGTGAAGGTTCAACTTCTCCGTTTTCCTCATTTATTTCCATAGAACTAAAAATAATGATTATAAACGGTTATCTTCTTCTCTTCCGTCAATGTATTCATCCCTTCCTTCCTATATTCCAACTCATTTAATAACAACAAAGTATTTAAACGGTTATCGATAAAAACATTACAACATAACCTTTTTTACATTTGTTTACAAACAAAACAAATTTAAAGATAAACAAAAATAGCTTGGCATATACGTTCGCGGTGTATTTATATTACACAACATGTTGATAATTGTTATTTATTCATTTAATATCTTTAGGCGTAAATAAAAAAATCGGTTGCCAAAAATTATGATTGATTTAATGCCAGATTTAAAACGTAATAAGCTCAATAAAAATATAGCTCAAGTATAGTATATTCAATAGCCTTCAATAGCGTCATCGTTTGTGACGTATATCCGGGTTTCCAGAATGTCGTTTATTTTATTTGCTATTTTGATATAATTTAGCTAACCTTAAATTTGATAAATAAAATCATCAGGATCGTATTCAGACTAATCCGAAAAGGCTATGAAATTAATAATTACCAGCTTCTTTTTCTAACTGAAAATACTTGAGAATTTTCAAAATGCTGATGTTTTTCCGTGTATCTAGGCACATTTTTGTATTATTTAAATTGATATAACAATAATAATCTAGTCAACAAGTGCCTTTTTGGCCAACTTTTTTCAGCGGTCTCCGAAAATTATGATCGAAGTGTCATTCGATTCGGGATGGCATCTAGATGATTTTTGAAAAAAATAAAGTTCCGCAAACAAAAATTGCAAAAGTTATTAACAATTAACTAAAAAAAGGGGTTTTAGTTTTTTGCAAATATCTCCTAACCTAATAAAGATTTTTCAAATAAAAAAAAGATTTGAAAAGAGGAGGAAATTTCCTAAAAAAAACCCGACTCCCGGAACTGTAGGACCAATATTTATAATTTTCCCAGAGGGATGAAAATACGGCCGAAAACGGGTGTTCTGGCTTCCGTAAGCCACGCCTACTTTGGACACTTTATTAATAAAAATTATTTGAACATATTAAATATGAAATTTAAGAAATGAAAAAATTCAGGGGCTTACTGGATAGATAAATGAACAATAATCCGCCTGGAAAATATTTTTATCACAATTTTTCAATTAGTTATTCAATTGTTAACTAATAAATTCTTTCTGCTTGAACATGAACATTGCAGGTGTGATAATTGTTAAACTATAAATTTGAGATTTTTTTCCTCTCTTGGAGCAATTCTTTAAAGGCTTCACAATAGATCCCCGTTGGAAAAATTAAAAAATGTTAATTTTTCAGGTTTTTATTAATAATTATCGTTGTTGCAAAATTTTCAAATATTATTAATGATCCGTTTTTATGTTATTATGTTTTTTTGACAGTAGAATAGGAAAAAAATTGAAGGTAAAAATTTATTAGTTTATAACAAATTGTTTATTACATAAACAATGAAAAAATAAATAAAAATTGTTCCAATATTAATTAGAAGTGGGAGAAAATAATTGTTAATTAACAAATGCGTTTAAGCAATAAAACATTTTTTTTAAGGAACAATTTTTCTTTTAAAAGTCATTATTTGTATCAAAGATTTAAATTCCATAAAAAATTTTTCAATGATCTAATAAACAACGCATTTGTTTATAACAATTTCTTAAACAATAACAGATAAAAATTTTAATAAAATTATTTTTATGCAGCTTCTAATAACATAAAAACGGATCATTAATAATATTTGAAAAAAAAATTTTTTTACAATGAATAATTTAAGTTTTTAATTTTGCAACAACTATAAAATTAATAAAAATCTGAAAAATAAACATTTTTTAATTTTTCCAACGGGGATCTATTGTGAAGCCTTTCAAGAATTGCTCCAAGAGAGGAAAAAAATCTCAAATTTGTAGTTTAATAATATTATCACACTTGCAATGTTCATGTTCAAGCAGAAAAAAATTATTAGTTAACAATTGAATAACTAATTGAAAAATTGTGATAAAAAATTTTTTCATGCGGATTATTGTTCATTTATCTATCCAGTAAGCTCCTGAATCTTTTCATTTCTTAAATTTCATATTTAATATGTTAAAATAATTTTTATCAATAAAGTGTCCAAAGTAGGCGTGGCTTACGGAAGCCAGAACACCCGTTTTCGGCCGTATTTTCATCCCTCTGGGAAAATTATAAATATTGGTCCTACAGTTCCGGAAGTCGGGTTTTTTTTTAGGAAATTTCCTCCTCTTTTCAAATCTTTTTTTTATTTGAAAAATCTTTATTCGTTTTTGAGATATTTGCAAAAAGCTAAAACCCCTTTTTTTAGTTAATTGTTAATAACTTTTGCAATTTTTGTTTGCGGAACTTTATTTTTTTCAAAAATCATCTAGATGCTATCCCGAATCGAATGACACTTCGATTATAATTTTCGGAGACCGCTGAAAAAAGTTGGCCAAAAAGGCACTTGTTGACCTATAAGATCAATATTCACTTTTCATAAATAATAATTGACCGTAAACAACAAAGTACAGATCTGACGTGAGCTGCCAGTGGGACATTAGAAAAAGACGTAAGACTTATTGCCGATACTAAAGGTGCGTCTGCATCCTATTTTGAATGATGTACAGTCTTAGCTACCTGTTGCTTAGACATGAGAGAAATTTCACAGTCAGTAATTCAATCGACTCATAAATCACAGTCATACCATTGGAGAGCTAAAAAAACTGTTGTGGGCAACTGTTCAACTGTTGTGTTTCTGTTCGGCTCGTCGAAATAAAAAAGGTCGTTCGCCTTACTGTTTGCCGTTCAGTTCATTGTTTTGTTTATTGTTCTTCATAATGTTCAAGATTATACGAAGCTTTACTGAAATAATGACAATAAATTCAACTTAACTTTAACATTTGCCATCAATCTTCGTACTGTCAAGCCATCAAAATATTAAAGCGACTACTACGTCTAACATTATGTATCTGTGTCAATAGGAACGAAAAGGTCAATAGATGTTTTGACCGAATTTTGTGCGAACCGCTTTGTTTATTAAGGAAACATTGATAGTAACAATGATATTATTATATACAACTGGTTCATTCTCATGACATGATCTAAGTGATTTCGTTCAAAAGGTTGTTATCTGGTAATATTCATAACCTACTTTTGAATGTGTTATTGAAAAATATACGGTATCTATTGAAATAGAAAGTGCTCGTTCTCACTATGCCTCGCCGGACATTGACTTTTTAATTCCTACGAATGGAAATAAGTGTACAATAGCAACAACTTCTTTTCTGGTTAGGGTGCTGTTGAATTTTATCAACCCGGTGAAAAACGGCCCCTTTTACTATGACTTCACTGTCCGTCCGTCCGCCTGGTGCCATCTATGAGGAAATAGCTAAAGTATTATTCGGCAACAGGCAACTATCTGACAACCAACTGACTTACACCACATGTCAAAACACAAAAACTTCAACTACAACCCATCAGAGGACCCAGCGCAATATGGCTGACCTGTCAAAGTCAGGTGCTCTGCAATGGTCTTTAGTCTCGGGCTGCTGAAGCTCATTTTCTGCCCTCGTGACCAGAGGGGGTGAAAAACCTATTTAAAACAGAAGATAGAAAATAGGGATAAGCTTCAAGTTTGGAAATAAGCAAAGTAATTGGATTTTTAACGCACCTGGAGACAACTTACAAGAAGTTATCCAAATTACTGGTTTCTCAAGCCATACCTAAAGTTAAGCCATGAACATCTTCCCAACATCGTTGAAAAGAAAATAATTCACTCTACTCTTCCAAAAAATTCACCGCTGTTGATATAACAGCTATAAGTTATTCTTCTTGTCTGATTGATGATCGAAGATTTACATAATGGAAGCTGGAAATACCGTATAGTGCAGTGCTAGACTCCACCAGCTTGACGTTGTATACTTTGGAAAGTTTATTTGAAGCCGTGAAAGGAATGCAGTTGAAAACATTCGATATTGCCACGTTTAAATACGAAAAAGCTAAAGTGCTAAGTATGTAGGGATAATAATTAGATAAGTGACTTTTTATTATTAACAATATGATTAAACGTTAATGTGCTTGTTTTCTAGGATTTTTTCTATTAACATTATTTTTTCAATTTATGAATATTAAAAGATAAGCACTTTTCCAAATTTGTTATGGGCTTCTTCAAGCTCTGGCAGCGTTGTACGAAAACCATAATTACCACACCCTCCGAATTACATAATTGGTGATTTTTATCCAAAGGCCTGACCAGCTGACTTCTTATTGGCAAGCGCGTGCGTGTGTTCTTCCCTCTCACTTCGTCAATTGACTGATATTGATTTTTCCAGTGGCGTTGGTATTGTCAGTGACCTTTGTATTTTCAATTTTACTTGGTAAAATAGGTACCGTACGCCATTTGTACGTTTACGACAGATATGCGCCATGCTTCCTCGCCCCTTACTGATGCCCCTTAGCTTCATATAAACTTGCCAAACCTATAGTTCCAAAGAGCTGCCAACAAAATATGAAAACAAAATTCTTTTCATAACCATATCAGTTAATTGGTTGTTTTTTATTTCCACATTATTCAACGAAAATTATTCTTTTAATTAAATAAATATGTTAATTTAAAAAAATACGGAAAGTATCCAAGGCGAATGACATAACGTTAAATTTTCGAAACAATAAAAACGGACAGAAAAATGTGTGTGGAAACTGAAATGAAATTTATTGTTGTTTTCATCAACAGATTCCGCTTTAACAGTTAAGTTTAATCGCTCAGATTTAGTTGCACGAATTAGGTTAGTGCCTCGGGTTGTGTGATTAATTACTATTTAGAGATAATAAATTTCGGTTCTTTACGTTTCCTGGCGTTTAAATTTATTCAAACTTTCTTCTAATCCGATTAATTTTGTATCATTTTTAATAATCTCTTGTTTACACTATATATTATTCAAAATATACATTTAGTTTTTTGAAGTAGATTTTCGGAAAATGAGAGACTAATTTGGATTAGATTTTATGATTATTCCATTTTTTACTAGTCTCGTACCCTATAACCTAAACTAAACCCTATAACTAAAGTTCATTTTTCACGTTGCGTCAAATCGCAGCGACTTGTTGCTGGAACAAATCGCTGCGAGAAAAAGTACAATGTACAATCATTATAAATGGATAGTTGGTAGGTTATTTTATTTTGCCTCTATTCTGCCCACCTTTCTTAGGTGTACACACAGGCGAATGACCTGTCCTAAATAAGCTATTATCAATTTAACAACAGGACATAATCTGTTGATTTCCTTTAGATGAATCACCATTACTTTTTTTCTATAGCAAAGACGACTGCTGTATCATACAGCCAAACTGTCACATGACCTACTTACTATGTCAATGTCGAGAAACGACGATGATGATGGTGGGAAAGCTGACCGGACATTGTAGGCTGAGGAAACATATGCACACAATTGGCCTAGCAGATGACACCCTATGCAGGTTCTGCCAGAAAGAAGACGAAACCGCGGAGCACATACTCTGTGAGTGCGAAGGCCTAGCAAGGGTGCGGTTTCACTCACTCGGAGAAGAAAAACCGAGAGCAGAGAGCTATGCGAGGGAGGCGGTATCCAGGCTATTAAGTCTAATAAAAAGAATAAAGCTAGATATCGAGCTCTAAATATGGGGAGGACCACAATAGATCTGCAAAGATCGCAGAGGGATAGGACAAAGAGCCACTCCAATTTTAATCTAATCTAATCTAACACTGACATTTTTAGTGGACCTCACAAAACAGTCTATCCTAGAAAAGTGAAAGTTTATAGGATGACCTTGAATACAAAAATGAGGTTTCAAACCCATCCACCTGAAGCGCTAGTTGCAATTGAGTTGTCGAAACAGGCCTGGCAGCTAGTGCCTTTAGCACGAAAAGAAGAAAACATTTTAAAATTCATCATAGTTGTCATATAGTTGTTGTCACCATTGTCTTTTATAGATTGTTTCCTTTTGCCATTTGCTGCTGTTATTTGTGTTTTAATTAATTAAGTAGTGTGATAATTCATAATATTATAATAACTTTATAATGGTTGGTGTGAAGTGTTGCGTTCCTGGGTGTACAGACATTACATCAAAACGACGTAGGTATAGGTTTCCCAAACATGGCCCTTTGTTGTTGAATGAATGGGTTGCCTTTATTCGCAATCCAAAACTAAAGGAATTGAGCGCTGAACAGATTTATGAATCCTACAAAGTTTGCAACAGACATTTTGAACCACAATATATTGTTATTGGGACAAAAATGTGCCTCACTCGCAAAGCTGTTCCTACAATCCTTTCAGGATTGATCAAAAAGTGATGGGAAAAACGTAATATTATCGCTCTTAGGTATTATTTAGCGCGTGGTAAAATGTAAATTGCATTTAGGAATTCCTAAATTCGTTTTAGGTATTACCTGACTTTAGGAAATGGTTAGTGAAATCGGGCATTAGTCATTCAAATAATAATAATAATAATAATAATAATAATATTGCTTTATTTAGAGGTAAAATCAGTATAAAATATATAATTTAAAGTAAATAAATAAAGCCAAGAGCCGATAAGTTAACACTTGTTTCGGCAATTAGATACAAATGTAATTTACCAATAATATAAGAAACATGATAAACTTAAAACTAAAACTATACTAATACAATAAAATTTAAAATATATAGATAAAAAGATTATAGATTATAAATAAATAGATTATAGATCATTATTAAAATCTTATAAAATATAATTATTGTTTAAATATAAGAATATTAAAATTTCAGAATATAATAAAAGCGTAAAATATTAAAAGTAAGTACCTACATATTACACAGAGTCTATTATATTATATGAATGCACGAAGTTCACCAGGATATGCATAATCATAATGTATGAAAAAGAAAATCGATTCCGACCATTTTTTATTTTTTTATTTTTCTATATCAACGGAAATTCTAGTAAATCAATAATAATGTGGCGCTCAGTAGTAAATAAATACTCTTTTAATCGTTTTTTAAACTAGTTCTTATTTTTAATTTTCTTAATTTCTTCAGGGAGGAAATTATATAATTTTTTTGAATAATAAGAATAGGATCGTTGTGAAATTGACTTTCGAACGATGGGCAAAACGGTATTTAATTTGTTTCTAGTATTGTAAGAATGTTGTGAATATTCCTTGTTTTCAGAGAAGTGAAATTTAGTGTTAGTCCAAAAATAAAATAGTTGCCTCATATCCATAATTTGAGTTTCTTTGTAAAGTTTGTCAGATGGGTATGTATGTTTTTTCGACATAATAAGTTTTAAAAATCTTTTTTGAAGAACTTCTAAAGAATTAATATGTACTCGGAGAGCGCCTCCCCATATAACAATACCATATCGTAAATGACTTTCAACTAGTGAGTAATATAGGGTTTTCATTATGTTTGGTGGTAAGTATTTCTTTAGGTATTTAAACTTATATAGAATTATTTGAAGTTTTTTAATAACATAATTTATATGAGTATTCCATTTCAGGTGTTGATCTATAAATATTCCCAAGTATTTCATTTGTGTTACAGAATTAATTTTGCTATTATTTGAAGCATTGGGTTCAGTAATGTCGAGTTGTTCAAAAGGGGAATTCCCAGGTTTATTACAGCTGAAGGGTAGAAAGTGTGTTTTCTCAATGTTAATAGTTAAAAGTTTGTGGTCAAACCAATTTTTTAAATTGCGGAAGCCGGCTTCTGCTAGATTTTTTAATTCTTGCCATGTATTTGCTTCGAAAAATACAGCTGTGTCGTCGGCGTATCCAATGATCTCACCTGCATTCTCTAAAGAAAATATTTTATTGACATATAGGTTAAAAAGTATTGGTCCCATTACTGTGCCTTGAGGTATTCCATATTCAATGTTTTTTTCATCACTTAGCTGTGTCTCTAATTTTACCACTTGGGTTCTATTGCTTAGATAACTCCGTAGAAGTTCTAAACAATTTCCCCTTATGCCCATCTCTTCGAGAGTTTCTATAAGTAGAGTGTGACTAACCGTATCGAAGGCTTTAGCTAAGTCAATAAATATACAAAGGCAAGGCTTTGCTTCCTCCAGGGCAGTATGTATTTTGTTTGTTAAAAATAAAATAGCATCTTCTGTTGAAGTTTTTTCTTTAAATCCAAACTGTCTTGGTGATAGCAATCCAAATCTATTGATAAACGGCATCATTCTTTTTTTTAATAGTTTTTCAAAGATTTTAGAGAAATTAGTGACAAGTGAGATGGGCCGATAGTTGGTAACTAAAGTTTTATCTCCTCTTTTAAAGATAGGTATTACAATAGTTTTTTTGAATACCTCAGGCCATATGCCACTTTGAAAACATTTATTAGCTATGTGAACAAACTTCCATTAAAAAAAGCGCTTTGAAATAGTTCTGAACCCATCCACTGCGATCGCGGAAATTCTTTTTCCCTTAGTCTGTTTTTCGGCCTCAGCTTTGCCTATTTCGACAACTCAATTGCAACTAGCGCTTCAGGTGAATGGGTTTGACTCTTCATTTTTTCATTCTAGGTAACCCTATTAGACTTTCACTTCTATAGGTTAGACTGTTTTATGGTGGACTTATTAACTTTTGAAGCGAAATGTATGTACCTATAGTTTTTTACTTTTAATTCTAGGTAAGTTTTGAGTAAACCCATAAATTTTATGATAATTCCGGAAAAAAATTGAAGAATATAAAATTTAAAAACATTAACTTTTCACGATGTTTATTTTGTACTCGTGCTCCTTTTAACCTTTCATCGTAATTGGGACACCTAATGTTTTATTTATTGAATTTATGAAGTCAAATTTCTCCAAGCAAATTTCTGGGTTGTATATTTGTTTTCTAAATAGGTATTCCAAAGCAATTTATCCGTTACAATATCCAATGTTGTTACGCCAAGGTCAAGTCACTTTGCATTCGTAAATAGGAACCGTATTTATTGCCAATTTGCTTAAATATTAATATACTAGAAATCTATCACAAGACTGCACGACTGCACTTTTAAATCTATTCGTTGGCTAGTAGAATATTTTTTATTAACAATCGGTTATGAAAATAACTGTTTTTTAATCTTAAAGAAACAATAATTTTAAAAGCACCAAAAAAACTTGTGAATATTAGACGATGATCGAATGTTAATAAACGTCCAAACAAACTGGGGAATTTTACCAGTTGATCTGACAACGTCTTGAAATTTTGCCAACCCGTTAGCTGTAAATTGCCCTGACTGTTGAGGATAAATTGTATTTACGGTTGGTAAATTAATATTTGTTATGATAAGCAGGAAAGTAACTAAAAGTGACGTCATCGTCTTTTTATCGTAAAAATCCTATTAGGCAGTCCAGTGACCTGTCAAATGAAATTCAATATGGCGACACAGGGCAAACAAATGTGATTTAATACATTGTAGACCGTGGATTTTGGTATACATTAGTGTTTATTTTGGAGAAAGGTGCTTTTATTTGACTTTGGTGTCTCTATACTAATAATATACAATAAAAAGTTCAGTTTTATATAACTTTTAAGCTGGGTATATCAAGTTAGGACCAACTTTTGGATGTGTACCTATACAAGAACATCATTTTTTTGTTAGTGGTTTTTAGACTATCAAGAATTATTATTTAATATTTACGGGTAAGTACACACCGACTAAAACATATACAATATTATAACGAAAGTGCAACTTTTATGAAATTGCTGGCATTAAAATTCTACTTTCTTCAATTGGAAGATATCACCTGCAGTATTTAACTTTTATGCTTACGGACTTCATGAGTGAAACACCTACTTCAAAAGGCCAGCAACTTGTATTGTAGTCGGTTGTGGGAGCCGTTCAAACCGAGACCAAGTAAGCTTTTTCAAGAACCCAGCTGTTTTTAAAAACACATTTTTGGTGCACAAGAATGAATTAAGTAAGAAGCGTAGAGAAATGTGGTTAGCAGCAATCAAAAGAGATGATTTAACAGAATCAAAAATCAAATATCAGGCTGTATGTAGCAGGCATTTTGTTCAATAACAATATTTTCCGCAAATCGCTAGGAAATTTTGACATTCCTGTCAAAATTTCTTGAAGAAAAAGTCAGGACTTCCTTACTGTAAGGAAATGATATTTCCGTACAGTTGTTAGTGTTCTACATAAATGATTGAAAACACATTGCTTATGAGGAATTGATTTATATTTTGAAAACATCAAGTCATTGCTGAATACATTTTTAAGATCAATTTGTTATATTTACAGTAATTTGACAGTTAGTACAATTATTGAACATTGGAGGAACAATCTTAGAACTATGAGAAACATTTTGGACAACATGCAGGGTGGTAGGGAAAATTTCATTTGCCATCTCAACCTTATTGTTAAGCGATTCTTCGATATATCCTTCAGCAACGTTTGATGACTTCCATCCGCCATGCCTCTTTAAACTAGTTATGTCGGCACCAGAGTCAACCAATATTGTTGCAGAAGACCGACGAAAGCAGTGACCAGTATATTCTGTCGGATTTACCAAGTTCAAATAAGTAGCAACTATTTTGGGCATTTTTCTAAATTGATGAATTCCTACCACTTGTCTACAACCCTTTCCGCTTTGATATTTAAAGAAAAATCGGTCACTGTTCATATTTTCTGGTCTTAACGAAACATACTTTCGATAAACATTCAAGTAGATCTGATTAATTACAAATGATCTTGGTTTGTTGGTTTTCGAATCAGGTATGCTGATTAAAAGCTTAGATTCTAAGTCTTCTATATCGTGTACAGTCATTCGGACTAACTCATCCATTCTACAGGCCCCAGAAATACCAAATATTACAGCCACCTAAAAAATAAATAAAGCTATAATTTAAATAGAAATTAAAACCTTGTAAATTACCTTAATCATTAAATTTTCTTTATCTGGAGCTTCCTGGATAAATTTTTCAATTTCTTCCTTCGTTAAAATCTTAGATTTCTTTGCCCTATAACCTTGAGCTTGCCGTTTCAATAAAGAACGAAGTTTTGAGTATGTAGATATATCTACATTGTGTTTAAGTGCAAGGGTTGACTTCAGCATTGAATAATTGGCCCATAATGTTGAAGATTTCATCTTTAAACAAAGGTCTAGGAAGTATGCCATTACAACATTTTCTGAGAAAGAACTCGTATTTTTACTCATGCGATAATCCATAAAACGTCTGTATGCATTTTCGTACTTTTCTCTTGATTTCTTTGGCAATAATTCTAATGAAGCAGTATTCACTGCCTCAACCAGCTCTGGAGGAGTCCCAGGAATGGAAATTTCATCATCACTTATCATTTTACTTTCGAGAACACCAGCAATTAAATTTATAAGCGTCAAGTTTGACAATTCAACCTCAATACGTTTCCATAGTAACCCAAGTAATTTTATTAGGAATTTCAAAGCACCATTTATTTGGGAATAAAATTATCGCGTTTTTTTTTAAATCAATCAATATCTGTCGAATTTTAAACGATTTGCGGAAAAATAGTATGTTTACCTCGTAGGAAAAGCCACATTCCTGGACTCTGTGTTGCTAAGTCTCGGCTTGCGCCTCGACTTAGCAATCTTCACAGTCGTCCAGGAATGTTAAGCTTTTCCTACCCGGTAAACAATGTACTATTATAAAAACTAAGAAAAGTGCTATATTGTAAATAAAAAATACTAATCAAATAAACAATATACTAAACACTAAGAAAATATACTAAATTGAAGCAAAATATACTAATAAATTCGACTAAAAAGTCTTGAGCACTGTTTATGACTGAATAGACAATACAAAACTAACCTATCTGTCTAAATTGTTTGCCCTGCTCGGCCATATTAGGTCACGTGATCTGGATTGCCTAATAGTAATAATAATAATTAACGTTGACATTGATGAACCCTGTATAAAATGTTGATGCAATTTAGAAGAACTCTGGATAGGTCAGTTACCTTCCGAATTTTATTCGTAAAATTTAATTTAATCACATTTACGTATGTATAGATACGCACTAACAGAGAAAGATAGAAAGAAGGAGTGACAGCTATCTAAAAATAACCGAACCGTGCTTCGAAATATAATTTGTGCAATGGGAAAACTCATTTTGATGAAAAAAAAAATCGAATATGCATTAACAACTTGGGAAGTCACGAACGAGACATTTTTAAACAATTTTTCGTAAACAAATTAGGGACAATTATTTTTCAATTTATACCATTCGTTGGAAATTGGTTTTACTACTTTTACCAGGAGCGTGTAAATCAACGAGGTGAAAAAGAAAGAGGAGAGAATATTACAGTATAAAGAATCATCGACCAAAGTGTATGTATGTATGTGTGTTTTTTGGGGTGACATTCACTGAGACCTAAAAGATCTATTGTGCCCCCTTACTTCTACTCAGTTTCTGGGGAGAGTCTCAGAAACTAGTAGTTCATTTAGTCCTATTTCCCGGAGGAATTTTAGGATGTCTGCAGGCTTCAACTTAGGCAAATTTTCCTCTTCTATCCAATAATCTCCCAGGTGCTGTGGTGCAGTGGCTGCTTGACTATCCGACATTATGATAATCCTTTGTCTTCTGTACCTTTATCAATATTGAACTGGGCGCACTTTCTTATGGCGTGGATTTCCGCTTGAAAGATACTTGGGGTTTTTCCCAACCTTTCAGAGTCTTTGGTTCCTGGCCCGAACACTCCTATCCCAGCTCTTTCTATTGCTTTTGAGCCGTCTGTGTACCACCGAATGGCATTCTTTCCAAGTCTGGTAATGGTATTTGGATCCCATTCCTTCTTGTTGCTCATTTCCTTAACGAATTTCTTTGAAAAGTTATACTTTTTCATCATACCGTCTTGTGGCATGTCCCAGGTTGTCTGATTTCTAAGAAGTGAGGAGGTGGTTTTTTTTAACGATTCCCTCTCTACTTAGTCTGTATCTTGTTCTCTTCGCAACACTTTCCACCACCATATGTAAAGGGGTGAGGTTGAGAATCACTTCCATGGCTGCCGTTGGGCATGTTCTCATTGCTCCTGTAATGCATATTCAGGCTAGTCTTTTTGGAGAGGTTTTCTCTCGTCGTCAATAGGCTAGTTCTACTACTCCACGCAATGGCTCCATAAGTGATGATTGGTCTCACTACGGCAGTGTACATCCAGCTTAGGATTTTTGGGTTACAGCCTGGTTTCTTCCTGCCAGATTTCTGCACACCATTATAGCCATTTTTGCCTTGTATGTAATCTCCTTTTCGTGTTTGTTCCACAGGAGTTTACTGTCTAGAGTTAAACCTAGATACTTGACTTCTTGTCTCCATTCAATCTCGTTCCCATCAAGTTTTATGGTTTTGAGGTTGATTTTTCTTTTCTTAGTGAAGGCTATCAGGATGGTTTTAGTGGGGTTGATGCTAAGTCCCACTTGCCTACACCAGCTATTTGTATAGTTCAGACCCTTTTGTACAATATCGCAAAGGGTGTTTTCGAATTTCCCCCTGACTGTTATGACAATATCGTCGGCATATACTTGGCAGGATACTCCGAGATCCGTCAAACCACCCAGGAGTTCGTCAACCGTCAGACTCCACATTAATGGGGATGCTACTCCTCCATGTGGGCATCCTCTGGTAGTGCAGATGGAGACAATGGCTTTGCTCGTCCTCCTCTCTGCTATTCTTGTGGTGAGCAGTTCCGACATCCATTTGGATGTTGTGCTGTCTACACCTCTTCTGTTCAATGCTATTCTGACTGCCTCATGTGGAGTATTGTCAAAAGCTCCTTCTATGTCCAAAAATGCACATACTACAGTTTCTTGGTTGTCTAGAGCACCTCGGATATTCTCCGTCAGATGTACCAGTGCAGTCTCCGTAAATCTGCCTGCCCGGTAAGCATGCTGACATGGGTGGAGAGGTAGTCTCTCTAGGATTTCCGTTCTAATATGGTTTTTTCCATCGTTTTGAATAATATGGCCGACTTCCGTAAACAAACCAGAGGCGTACATTAAATAATTCAATTGGGGGGAACAAAAAACTCTCATATCGTTACCCTAATTCGCAAATGTCGTAAGTCCATTTTTGCCAAAATTGGGTTTTTGACACCATCTCGTTTAATACTATCCTAAAAAAAATTTTGTTTTCTAAAAACAGTTTCAAAATAACAGATTCTTACCCTAAATTAAGTAGTTTAGCAAAATAGAATCATCAACCACTAATAATTCAACCCAATAAGACGTTTTTATCCTCCCATGTAAAATCAAAATCAAACTGGACTTCCGACATTTGCGAATTAGGGTAACGATATGCATCTTTTACTTTTCATATATTTATATTTATTTTATTTGTTGCTACCCTTGCTGTAAACTATAGTTTTAAAAGCAATAAACTTATCATTATTATTATTATTATATGCATCTTTTTATGGTGCTACTTTGGATCGTGTAAATTGAAGATTGCCAGGGTTGCCACATTCACCGTAAACGTCATAACGTTGGAACCATAGACATAGACACAAACTTTTTTCTATGGCGAGAACATAACCTAAAATGTTCCAGGCACAGAACAAACCATCACAGGATTGCATAATAAAATTACTAGAGTTCTTATTTATAATAACATTTTGGTGTGCGTCATCGATTGTTAATGTCCTTCTAACACATTACGTTGGAAGAAATGGAAAAAAGGCAGGTTTGTGATTAATCCCAATCAAAATGTCAGAATAATGAACCGTTTGAATGTATTACAAACGTTAACCCTAATTTTTGACTTGAAAAATTTGATTAGTTGATGTTTAGATTAAGCGTAAGCTCGACCTATCAGTCGGGAGAAATTACAAGATTCAAAATAGGATGCAGACGTACCTTTCGTAGCGGCAATGTGTGGTTGAAGTTCTCGTCAGGTCGATGACGCACACCAAGAAGGCTATTGAATGTACTATATTTCATCCCCGGACGGTCCAATGAATGAAGAATTATAGGAGTACCTATTACGTATATAATAACCCTAAACCAAAGATGTGAGTTTGTAGGAATTGAAAATTTCTCAATTAATTATAGACAATCTTTAAACTTATTTTTCATTTTTGTTTAAAGTAAACTTGGTTTTCTCAATTCTGTTTTGTATATACATATATTTAAAATAATTAATTCATCCATTTAATTATATTATAAACGAAACAATGCAACAATTTGCTTGGTAAAACGATTTAAATACATTATTAGAAAATATCGGACCAGTCTAGACTCCCAGTTCCTGTTCCAGAAGCAAATGATAAAAGGGGCAATAAACTCCATGGAAAATAAGAAAATCTGTATAGAACCGCCCCGTATGACTACTACCACTACTGTCGTTTGGTAAAATAACTTGTGCTCTCGACTTTACAAAAGCCGTTCAATGTCCGTAGTTGCTAAGGAACATTTTCCTATCGATTTTTTTTCATTACACAGGAATATTCATCAATTTTAGTCGTCCAATGTTTTTTTTTTTCATTCATCACTGCTTGTGAGTGTGTGAGAGAATAGACATGATCACTAAGAATTACTGAAATAATTGAATAGAAGAAATATTCTAAAGCATTCACTTATTTTTAGAAGTGAAAATATAAATACAAAATATGACAATCCGTCATCTTAGGATGATCTTAGCTAAAATACTACCTGTAGCCCAGAAGAGACACCCTTAAATTGGACGCTGCCGGAAGGATGATGTCCTTTAAGGATTAGGCTTATATTTGATCAACCGGGTTTGGGTGTGGGTTTTCTTGCTTTTTTTCAGTTTTCTATTTCTTATTTCCTGATATTTTTATACATAGTTACACTTTGATCAACCGGGTTTGGGCCTGGGTTTTCTTGTTTTTTTTTTAGTTTTCTATTTCTTATTTTCTGATATTTTTATACATCGTTACACTTTGATCAACCGGGTTTGGGCCTAGGATTTGCACAAGAAGCACCTACTGAAAAGACTATTGAGCCTGATAAGGATAAACCTAAATGCTGAAGTGCGAGTCTCTAAGCCTCTCACTGGTGGTGCCGAACCATCTGTCTCATTGGAGGTATAGACTCCTAGGATAAGAGTGCCCGAGGGAGGATTTGTCCAAGAAGGACCTACTGAAAAGACTATTGAGCCTGATAAGGATAAACCTAAATGCTGAAGTGCGAGTCTCTAATCCTCTCACTGGTGGTGCCGAACAATAAACGCTCTTATTCGGAACACCCTGTATCGTGAAACGTTCTAAGCAATAAGAGTGGCGATTGATTTAATAACTAATAAACCTTTATAGAGGAATTCAGCCCAGACATGGATAAATCGGTAGACAGACATTCCCGAATTCCCGTACTCTATGAGGTTATTTTGTACAAACTGTTTTCGTCTCGAGCTAATAAGGAATTCTCCCAAAAGGTTTCCTAGTCGTAAAAGTTTATTGGGAAACATTCACATTCCTATTTTGTTGGGATAGAAGAACTATATTTTATATTCTAGAACATTTAATTCAAGGGAATTAAGTAGACGAAGAAAGAAAGAAATCGGATATTATTTATCGTATATAAAGAGACAACAATATAATTACTGTATTTTCCCTTTTTCCTTTGTGCATTAAAACATCACCTGACACAATGTCAAATGAACTTCACTGTATTCTTTCAAGAGGAAAAACCTCCGGGAAATTTGTCTTTGTGTTTTCTGATTGTCTCATATTTTCCAGGAATACTTCCACGGAAATGGATCCAGCTTTTATATTTTCCTGAAATACTCAGTACTGATCGATTACAGGAAAATTTAATATCAATTCTTGGGAAATTCAGTCTTCCAGAAAATATACGTAAGTAACCGAATACAGGTGATGTAGCAAAACGTATAGTTTGATGTTATACGTCGATATATATTTAATATTCGATATTATTGTAGTAAAATAAATTAGAACTTGATATCTACCGTAAATAAAATCCAGTGTAGTCACAGAAGGGTACGAGATACGTTACGTAAATATGGGTTAGATTTTAGGTCACGCTAGATACAGAATTAGACTAGTTATACAGCGTCTCGTATCAAAAGATTATCTTTGAAATGGATGAAGGAAAAATTATGAATGAGACGTTATTCTGCATATTTTACAGAAAATGTCAAATGTTTTTGACGTCAGTGGTTACTGATATTTTGTGAAAATGTTTCCTTTTTTACACGCTTTATAGTCCAGTAACAGAACACCTGAAAATATCGAAAGCTCCTGAAAAGTCGCTGAAGACTTCACTTTGGGCTCAATTTGTAGGTCACGGCAGGTGTTTTTAAACGAGAAAAAACTTAACGCGATTGAGTTTACGGAAAATGGCCCCGTGAACCCTGGAAAACGGGCTTCTCGATAATATCTGCCTAAATATGCGAATTAGAGAAATTTTTTTTAGATAAAAATGAAGATCGTCTTATTATCTACAAAAGTGATTCCTATCATTTTTTTCGAAAATTCGATAGTTATCGAGATAATGAGACCTAAAAGTCTCCTCATTTCAAATAGGCTCGTTTACTAAAATTTTTAAATCACTTTCAGCTGTCGTGAAACAAAGTACTAAGGATAAAAATATGATTCTGAAAATTTCATGTCAATAGAATATGTCGTTCTCCTAATACAACCAATTAAACAAGCATACCGTAGCAGGGCGAAGACTATGACTGTGACGTCACCGCATATGAAACTTAATGTGCACAAACATTACGGTTCTGACTGTAACGTGCCTCGCATAGAATTTATTTATTTTGTATTAGGTACTTCTTACAAAATTTTTGTGCTGATAAAATAAAATGTGTGGACCTAATTACTCCTTAAATCTTCCAGAAGGGGACTTGCTAATGATTATGGAGTTTTCTAATCAACAACACGAGTTTATTATATTATAATTTTATACTATGTGACACATCTTTTTTTGGTTATTTTCGGATCAGGAAGATTAAAAAGGTCAATATTTTCATAAATACATGCTCTCTCAAATGGATATACAGGGTGATTCCAGATGTTTTATTTTATTCCTGGTCTGGTGGACAAAGTTACGGAGATAACGCTATAGGTTACTCAGTAACAAATTGCAATTTCATTAACTGCAGACTGCCCAATTAAAGGAGCTTCTCCAAATTCTATTTATGATGAGTGTGTAGTGGAAATTAAATCACCAATGTTGAAAAGAACAAGAGAAACTTATTTTGATGAAGCAGGTAATATTAGTTCCAAATATTTACATCAGATTCAAATGCACATGCACCTCACTGGTAAAAAAGCGTTAATTGTTACAGCTGATCTGGACTTTGAATCAAATGAAACAATTTATTTTAAAACATAATATACGCCAGTTTTGTTGATGATTTACTGAAAAAGATTACCTGTTTTTTGGAAAAAAGCAATATTTAATAAAATTTTATTAGTGAAGAGCTGATCCATTATTTTATTAAATAATTTTGAACATTAATAAAACAATATTATCTACGCATTTTATAAAATTTAGATTGTGTGGTTTTCACTAATCCTCTCAATATGCATGGATTCACAACGTATTTCATAAGGTAATTTATAACGATTCTGTACTTCTGTACTATACCAACAAAGTATGTTGACTTATTAGTGAATGCTTCGAGTCTTTTAATGCTTTTATTTCTGCCACTGCTTCAGTTTTTTTGCATCCTTATTAATAAAAAGAAATGTTTTATTAGATGTTTCATTCGTAGTAGGTACTTTTACATTCTGGAACCGCACAATAAAAATCTACTTTTTTTACTCTGGATCTGGTCTATTGTGTCGAATAGTTTAAATTATTTATAAAATACCTACTGTTACTAGCTAAGTAGTCATCTAACCGAAAACCGATCGGCGCGGTATCCGCTATACAAGAGATTTCATATGCGATGACGTCACGCCTGAAATTCGGAGAGGAGCGCTGTTTAATGTTTATAATTTTTTTTAGGCGACTTAGGAGTCTCGCTGACGTCTAGTTTTTTGCACAAAGCCTCAAAATGATGTGCTCTTCCTAATGGTAAAATAAAAAAAATATGTAAATGAGCCCATTCTGCTGTCTATGCAATAACTTGTAAGCGGGCGGATGAATTGTTCCATAACTCGGCAAAAAATTGACATTTTCCGATGATCATCACAATGAGGAGACTCGTAGATATCATTTCATGTTACTTGCAGCTCTTTCGTACTTGACAAAAATATTTAAAAAACGGTTAAAGTTTTTTTCCACAAGATTTTAAGACTATTTCATTAATTGGTTCATCTCGATAACTATAAAATTTTCGAAAAAAATTATAGGGACAATTTCTGTAGATATTAAGACGATCTTTCTTTTTTATCTGGAGAAAAATTCTTTAATTCGCATATTGAGCCAGATATTAGCGATAAACCTGTTTTCCAGGGTTTAGGGGGCCATTTCCCCCCCTTCCGTAAACTCCATCGCGTTAAGTTTTTTCTCGCTTAAAAACACCTTCCGTGACCCACCAATTGAGCCCAAAGTGAAGTCTTCAGGGACTTTTCAGGAGCTTTGTCCCTTCATTTACTGGACTATTATATTAGCTATCTGTTTGGCAAGAAAGTTTCTGACCACTCTGTATATATTGCTGCTAGTTTAAAAATAGATTAAAATATTTTTTTTTTATTAAATTGATTCTCTACGATAGTTCATTAACCTCAGTTCAATGGTTTAATTAAAAATCCAAATATAGAAGCTTCTCGTGTTTACTTACTAAAGTAGAGAATTCATTTCCACTCTTTGCAAATCAAAAACAAAGGTTAAATGTCTTTTTAATTGAATTCTCTTCGGAAAACTGCATCTTTCGCTTGTAATCATTCCACATTCAATTCCAGACAAGGCCAGGAAAATTGAGACTATTCAGAAAACTGCATAATGACACGAAGTTGCGGAATTGGAAATTTTTTAAAACATCCAAGTAATTTTTTTGTTTAAATGTTATTATTATTATAACATAGACAATCTATTCCGTAAATGAAGTAGAAAAGAAAACGTCTAATCGAAATCTTGGCAAATTGGAATGTCAGACGCTTCTCTGTATCTGTAGAGTAGGAAGGGGGAGTGTAGGCTCACAGCACTTAGGCCACATGTGACCCATTGTACATCCTCCCAAGGAGTTGTCCTCTTAGGTTATCGTCCATCCTGTCCTTCCCAGGAAGGTTGACAGGTCACTAGAAGACATCTCCTTTATATCGGCCAAGACTCATCGAACACACACTCTCTTATTGACGATAACTGCTGACACTGGCATGAGACATGCCTGACAGTTTCATCTTCCTGTTCACACCTCCTGCATTGAGGTGTGTCCACTAGCCCCATAGTATGGAGGTGTTTCCTTAGTTGACAGTGGCCAGTCAGAAATCCTACTATCCCACTACTACTATGCTAGACGCTTTTAGAGCTATTTGGTTAATTGGTGAATATTTTATCGGAAATACATAACCTTCCCATTCCTCCTGAGGTAACAAGCACAAGAGTATAGTAGGCAATGGTTAAAATACGGTTGAGCCAAAGAACTGTTGAGTGAAATAAAGGAAATTTGATGCCATTAACAACAGTTTCTACAGTATAGGATTATCTTTTAAATTAAAAGAGATATTGCCTGTAAACGAAAACTTGGGACACCTTGTATAGGGAGGAACCTCGGGAGGAACCTATTTGTTGGTTGCACATTATTTTATCAAATATGAAGCATTGTTTTATATTGGAGCTATAGACACCTATGACTAAAGCGTTCAAGTGAGGGTTTCTCCAAGAAAGACATAGTGATAAGACTGAATGAAGTAATTATTTTAATAAGTAAATTAAAGAATAACTCTGCACCTGGCCCAGATAATCTAACAGTAACTACAATAAAAAACATACATACATATATTACTCTTCTATTAACGCATATTATTAATCTCTCCTTTCAATCAGGACAAATTCCAAATCAATGAAAGGAATCTGTTGTCACTCCTGTATACAAATCCGGTGACCCTGGAGAACTAACGCACTATAGTAATCAAAACTTAGCCAAAATATTTGAAAATGCGGTTAAAAGCAGATTAATACATTTTTTCAATGTTCATAATGTTATAACAGAATGTCAGTACGACTTTATACAAAATTCAAGCACTGAAGATGCAGTAGTTGATTTTCTAGAAAATTCGGTTGCGCAGTAGATGATTCATTAAAATGTGTTGCAGTATTTCTCGATTTAGCCAAAGCATTTGACACCGTCTCACATAACATTCTACTTGACAAACTAAATAACTACGGCATAAGAGGTGTAGCACTAGAACTCATTAAGAACAATGTATCAAACAGAACCCAGTGCGTAAAAATCGGAAAAGACAGAAGCTCTAATTACCTAGTAAAGGTGGGTGTTCCACAAGTATTAGTATTAGGACCAATTCTCTTTCTCGTGTATATGTATGTAGGTTTCTTTTCGTTCGTCTAGGGGAAAATTAAATAACACTCCCAGAGATGAACCAAACAGTTTTATTTTCCAAATTATTCTCACCAATTTACAGTTTTAAGTTGATCGTCTTTTTCAGTTTTACGTCATAATTTACTTGAAGTCCTCTTGCTTCTCCTACAAGTCTTACTTCTTGGACTAATTGTATTTGAAGTCGTCTTACTCCCGTCTTTTCACGTCTCTTGCTGCTTTACTTGAAGTATTCTCACTTCCGTCTTCCTCAGTTGGAACAAATGTGTCTCTGTAGCCTAAAAAGTTCCACTACTGCGTCTGGTGGTGATTGAAGTCGTCTTACTTCCGTCTTTTCACGTCACTTATTTGACTTATTTGGTTCAGTGGTTAGAATGCTCGCTTTGGACGCGGGCGGCCCGGGTTCGAATCCGGCTAGGATCATATTTATTATTATGAATCGCTGCTTCGTAAACGAGAGAGAGAGACTAAGGAGGCACAAGCACGCAAAAGCAAGGCACATAACGAAGAAATGTAACATAACGTTTCGTAACGTAACGCGTAACGGTCAGATCTTTTGCGTCGCGACCCCTGGTCGCTCAAACATAACCTGGCATAAAGAACTAAAGTTCCAAAAATTAAAGAAATTCCAAATTGAATTGAAAAATTATCTAATAACTAACCAAAATAAAATATTTGATATAATGACTTAATAACATACAAACTACTGGTTTATTGATCATGGTCTTGTCTACTACTTCCTTGTGTGAGTATTGTCTTCTTCTTTTTATTATCCATTATTTAGTTTTATTAATTATCTACATTTGTTCATCTCATAACTTTACTTGCACTGTAATTTAGTTTTTTTTTCTTCTTATTTTTATGTATTCAATATTAGCTATTTAGATATAAAACGCGAAGAGTAAATACTACCTGATTGAGTAGTAACAAAACAGGCAGACATGCCTAGGTAAAATGCTCAATTAGGTGTCTTTATGTATGTTTATAACTACAAATATCACTTTATTATCAATATCTACTTTACTATGGAAATAATAAAAAAACTTTGAAACTGTTGGACCTGATAAGAGCTACCGGTGTCCTCACATAAACGGTACAATCAAGCGCATAAAGAGCATAAAGGGCTCCGAAGCCTGGTGCAGCCGAACTAATCAATTTAGCTCGTGCTTAGTCCTCGCCCTACGTAAGTTCAATATGTATTGCGGCTTATGCTTATACACGCTAAGTGAAGAAATGTTTCGTATGTCAAAATATTCTTTTGACAAGCTTGTTCGCATGATAGAAGACAATTTAAAAAAAAAAAGATTTCTACAGGAACTCTATTTCTCCAACTGAACTGAACTGTCTCAGTAAGAGACAACCCTGAGACAACCAAGTACATGCAAGATTTTGGTTCGCAATACTTCACTGGTCCATTTTCTGTAAGGTGTGAGTAGATGGCACGCAGGTTGATATAGATTATAGAGGTAAGGATGATTTCTACAAGTATCATTCAAGCTCAAATTCTCGCCATAAGAAAGTGTGCCCAGTTCAATATTGATAAAGGATGCAGAAGGCAAAGGTTAATCATAATGTCGGAATATTCAAGCAGCGATTAAAGCATTGAGCTCTTGAGTAGTCAGTTCCAAAATGGTATTGGGATGCCAAGGCAAACTCAATGAACTAAGCGAGAACAATATAGTCACCTCACTGTGGAATCCTGAACAAACTGGAATAGAAGGGAATGAAATAGCAGATGAACTAGCAAAGAGGGGGACTGAAATTCCCTTTTGGGGGCCTTAATTCTTTTGCGGGATCAGCTCCCATGTAATTTTGAAAAAAATGGGCAGAGCCGAAAAAAAGGATCTAGAGAAGATGTAACCATTGGAAAGATCTAGTAGGGCATAGATAATCAAGCTGGGTGACCACAACCTGTTGGGATCAAAAGTAAAACTGCAAGAGTTGCCTGAATGGGCACCTGAAAAAGCTCAAAATAGTGGAGGAAAAAGAATGTAGATTTTGTGGCATGGAAGAAGAAACCTCCATCCACATACTTTCGAATTGCACAGAAATTCAGAATCTTAAGGCAAAGCACCTGGGAGATTACTATAGAACCAAGTTGAATCCTGCAGATATCCTAAAATTCCTCCTGGAAATAGGATTAAAGGAGGTACTAGTCTCTCAGAAACTAAGAGGAAGTATGGGGGCACAATAGATCTTTCAGGTCTCAGTGAATGTCACCTTAGACTATAGGTTAGATTAGGTATTGTAGTTATTGTTATTGTTTGTAAGTTAATGTAGATTTATAAATAAACTTTATTCGATTAATTTCTGATTAATAATTGAAAATTTTCTTATTATACGAATTTTCATATGGCATTAAACCCAATAAAATATAGGTATCGTGGGGCAGTTCGTAGTCTCCCGGGCCTTATTTGTCCTAAATACCTCCTTGATTTATAACCTGTTTATGAACTTCTATTTTTACCAACCGTTAAAGTTGCGAGAAATAGACTTTAATGCCTATTAAATTAATCTAAAACCAGATTAATTTAGAGTTACTTATTTATTTAACTGTTGATATATGGACGTGGCGGCCTCATCGCATCCAGATATCATCGGATATTTCTAGTAGATATATTTCCGGATTGGTAAAGCAAACGTAAATATCGAGTTGCAACCAGTATTTCGAAATGAAAGCACACACGGTAACGCAATAATATTTGTACTAATAATAAATCAAAAGACGGATCATTAAATAGGTCAAACATATAAAATGATTTATTTCAATTTAAAACACAATAGAACGTGCTGTGCAATACAGATATTGCATCTGGTTAGTTGTACTAGAAATATTATAATAAACAATTAGGTTTGATTTCAAGAATGATGAATGGATGGATAAGAATTGTTGTTTATTTTATTAAATAAAATATTATAGAAACATTTATTTATTTGTTCAACTTTTAGCTTAACTTTTCCGTGAACCGTGCGTTTTTGAGTTAAATTATTGTATAGTTTTTTTCACGACCTAAAAAACTTTTTTTCGGGCTGAGATGGGAACCTCATGTTCGAATGGGTCCTAACCAGTACCCAGACAGTGCTGGACTCATCTCCAAGGGAATGCCTGCCAACCAAACCCACCTCAAGCTCGCCATTACTCCCGCCTCGGAATCACTACTCTAGCAAACTTCAAGGCGGGCGGTGGTCCCTCACACACTTTCCATCATCTACTCCCTTCTAACACTCCCACCTCTCACATGCCTCCTCTTTCCTAATCATGCTCTCCACTAGATTCATCTGTTACACCCTCCATCCATGCTCTACATTTTTTCTTCCCGCGGTCTGCTTTCTTCTTCCTCCTATTTGCCCAGACTCGTCTCCTCTGAGGGGTCCAGAGGGTACCTCCCATGTTTTCCCTCTCCGTCTTCATCCACTCCCTTCTTTCCCCTACTACATTCTGTCTCCCCTGGCTTGTGTCCTCTTTCTCCACATACCCTACAAAGGAAGGCCTGCCGACAGTCTCTGGCCATGTGCTTCACGCTCTTACATAGCCAGCATTCCCTTATATTCACCACTCTCTTGTCATTACACCCCGCTACCTGGTTGTCCTTCACTCCACATCCAAAGCAAAGAATACACCAGCTTAACAAGAAGCGAAGCTCGAAGCTATCTCTTTGATATTTTGGTAACTAAAATGTATGACCTTGAGGGACCAACGTTGACAGATTACTTATTAAAGACAAAGAGAAAATGATAAATTTTTCAAATATCGGCGATATAATTGGTTGACAAAATGAAGTATGACAAGTATCTTATTATGAAAATGGCTCTTTTCAGACATTCGCATATCAAAAAAGGATCGGAAGCTTCGCTTCTTGTTAAGCTGGTGTATTCTTTGTCCAAAGCATCTGCCCTCCTCTCTTCCAGTCGAACTTAATCTCCCGTTTTCCTAGTAAGGCTTCCGCTTTCTCCCATTCCCCCCTCACCACCGCCATTTTCATCCCGATCCTCTCCCTCACCACTGTCAACAACCTTGTACCTTCCCCAATCAATTCCTCCATTTTCTTTCTCACATCTTCAATCCACGGGTCTATCTCCACCATCTTAATGGTTTCTGTTCCCATTTCCGCTTCCACCGCCCTAGCTCCTGTTACCCTTTCCACATCACTCAGAATTCCCCTGACCTCAACCCCTTTCCTTGCCTCTATAACCACCTCCCTGTTCCACCCACAAAAGACTGACTTGACTTGACTTGAGTAAACTATAATAATAATGACCCAGAAGTTTACAGGTAATAATTTATTATTCACCAACAAAATAAATACGCCCCTGTCACGGCTAATACTTTTATGGCTTTATTGCATGTCATTATCCTATTTCAGGTCAGGTCAGTTTCTTGGATCGTGAAAAAATCTGTAAACAAAATGATATTAATGAATGATGGTAACCATTAACTTGAAATAAATCAGTTTTTAATAGACTCAATTAATATTCTTGTTGGTTAAATAAGGATTATTGGTCACAATGACCTTGGGTATGGGTTGAAACCAATTTACCATCTTCTATATTAATAATATTTTTAAACAAAAAAAAACAGCAATTATTAAATAGGTCAGAATATGAAGAACTGTGTTTCTAGCGGAAAATATTTCAATATCTACTGAATATTACAAAACCAGCTTGGAAGAATCCACAAGTATCTGTTATTACTACACTGATATTTAATTACATAGTCAGGATGCCCCAGAAAACCCCTTTTGTATTATATCAACTTACTGCAACAAAGCCTGTAGAAAATGGAATATATATGCAGTCTTACACACAAATTTGCAAGCTCTTGCTGGAACATTAATATTAGACAAAACAAAAATGTAGCAGTGGCGGCTCATGAACTTTTTAAGAGAGGAGGCTGAACATAAAACGTTTTTGAACCGTACCAGCTACTTCAGTGACAAAATTAACTGCTGCTCACCAAGAAACATCGTGGAGGTATATAATTTCTGAATTTCACTTGCCAAAAATTTTTTTCATATTTTCTCTTTTTCTTTTTGGAACTCTTCATATTCTCCAAACAAGAGGGTTCAATAAAACTCAAAGTCCAAACCACAATAATTTTATTCTGAAAAGGACAAATTATTCTGCTACTAGTTTCGGTACATCAATTACCATCAACAGGCTTCATGGAATATGTTCAAGAACAAAAACAATATTTTTTTTATGGTATTGAAGTATATATTATATTATATAAATAATTTATATAATACATTTTCTGCAATAAATTTCAATTTTTAAAAATTAAGATATCAATTTTATGAATTTGAGTACTATTTCAGTGATTAGATGGGGGGGGGGGCATTTTCTTCAGAGCCCAGGGGCGGCAATAAGTTTAAATTCGGCCCTGCAGATTGAGCTCGAGGTACAATGTAGATGTGCCGTCTTTCGGAGGTAAAACCGAGGTACCGAGTCCATGGATGTAGGGCTCGATAATGAACCCTACTATAGACGAAGATTTTGTTAGGTTAAATCTGTCTGTTTTGCTACTCACGCGCCATCTGCTATTTAATGCTTACCGCTGGACACTTTTTGACATTTTTGTACAGGACCTCTTTTATTATTTCTTACTTTTATTATATCAAGTTACTAATATAGTTCTCAATACGGCTCGATAATATTTTAAAGAACGTTATTGTGATGGTCGTATTTTTTGACGATTTTTTGGAAATTTGCTAGAAGATAGTTGCGGCACCAATTTCATTATTTGATTTATTTTCCAATGTAAAATATTATTAATTATTTAAATTTCGCGCGACTGGTGTAGTGTGGATGTGACAACAGGTTTGTTCTCACAAGCATCACAGACAGTCTTTGCGCCGGATCCGGATTGTCAAACACTGTCTGTGTCACACGTCGCGTTTCGTGCCCAGAAGAAAGAAGCGGAGTGACAGTTGACAGTAGGCTTCACCCTTCTTTTGTGGCGCGCAGTGTAGAGCAGCCGTTATTGGAACTGCATGTAGTTTTTGAGGGTTATGTAACCGGTGATGACTTATGTTTGTACTCGTGTGAAAAGAAATTGAAGATATAATAAAATTGCTACACCAAAAAATGTTTTTTCTTAATTTTAAACTGTTTATAAACAAACATATTTATAGTCTGTTAAAAACAGGCTTTTCAAACATCTCTATTAGCAATTATTAATGAATATCTATTTTGTGTCTACTTATTTTCCAAAACGTAAACATTAATATTATTGGTAATTAATCAAATCTTTGTTTTTAAATACATAAACGTATATAGCGGAAATGCGCAGGTATTTTTAATTATTTGATCAAAACAAAAAACGTAGGTAGGTATTTAAAACCGCTCGGTAAATTCATGTTTTGCAACATTCGACAATCTGTCTGGTTAAGTGTTTTTATTATGAATTCGTTTTGTTCTAATTGCGTTGTTCGTATCAAAATCTATTGACATTAAGGATTACATGGTTATCTTTGTGGCCGATAACAGAGTTTTAATTAATAATATATGTTTTATTGCTCTCATTCAAATAAACACTATACTCGGACTTTTATTTTGTTTTGGAATTTGGTATTTACTTCAATATCTCGCTAGTAATTATAGCAATAATTCTCGTAAATTAATAAATTAATTGCCTATTTGTATAACAATGAAGAAAAGTGCTACTTTTTCTGCCGTTGATGAAGAGAGGAAAAGGCAGTTTACCCCCATATTATACATACGATTCTTCCGCCTCCCCCTAATAAAAAATCATTTTTTAATAACAATACTCCTCGGTATTTCAAGCAGAGGTCTATGCAATACTTGCATGTGCAAGGGCAAATAATATGCCTACAACAGGTAGATCAGTATCTACAGTGACAGTCAAGCTGCCTTTAAAGCACTCCCGAGCTCTAAGGTCATCGGCTGGTATGGGAATGCGGCGAAGAACTTAGAGGACTGGTGACTCGGAACAGTGTAACAGGTCACAAAGGAATCGCTGGCAATGAAAAGGTGACGAGCTCGCAAGAGCAGGATCGTCAACCCTGAAGAACGGCATTCTCAGATGCCCAACTAGGTCAAGGTTAAAAGGGTGGGTAAAAGAACAACACAATAAACACTGGAAGAATACGCCCAAGCAAATACATGGGAAGCAATTCATAAAAGAACCACCAGAAAAAGTAGTGGAAGAATTGCTCTCAATGAGCAGAAACAAACTACGCACCATAACGGGGCTACTTACGGGACACTTTCCCACAGAGGAGCACCTGAACAAAATAGGGTTGCATAACGGAGACCTTGCAGACAAAAAATGCAAAAAGAACACCGAAACAGCTCTGCTTATAATATGCAACTGTGAGACGCTGGACCAAAGGAGGCAGAAACTGTATGGTAGACCCAAATGACTCCAGAAGACTTCTACAACCAACCAGCAAAGAACTTGTATGAGCTAATACAGGGAACGGATTGGCTAAATAGGCTGTAGTCAGAATACTAGGAGGATCCACAATTTAAACCCAGAAGGCTGAGGTAGTGCCGGCGAAGGATGGCTACTTAGTAAAAAATTATTCATTCAATTTATGCAATTATCCACTTGAGTACCCTCACTGTGATACACTGTTGAATTTGGAATAAAAAGCTATTTTATTTGAGCTGAGTTTGATCTCCCCTTCCATTGAATTTTTTTCATTGCGATGTCATCCCTGCTTCTGTGATGACGTCACAGATTCCCTGTATACCTCGATGAAATTACTGTAGGTCCCAAAAAGATTACAAAATTTTCAAATAAACCTATTTGTTAATTCCTGAGCTACAGCGTGTAAAAAAATCATGGGCACCCTTTATATAAGATATATAAGAATTCAATAAAACGAAGTAATTTCCACTAGCAACCCAAAATTAAAGTAAAAGATGCTTCCACTGTGGAAGAATCAGAGAAATTCAAAAGCAAAAGCAGAGACCATTCGAAAACCAAAAGTTCGGTACATAATGTCTACTACGTCCTACACTACTGAAAATTATCCAGAAAATTCTAGGCGATAACCGCATTTCGAGGGAGTAAACCGCCGGCAAAAATCTTGTACACCTAATTCCACATTTGAAAAAACTTACTTCCACATACTTCCACACACTGTTTTCAAGATAGTAGACAATGTAAGAACCCATGCAACCTTTTTGTAATGCAACACGCTTCCATAACGAGCACAAAAATTTATAATTACTGAAAACTTGATTTTTTATGATATTTCACCTGTTTGTATGAGTAACTTTAACACACTGTATCTCGAAAACTAAATCTCCAACGGCCAATGTCGACAGGAAAATTCGCTCTTTCAGTTTGTAACACCTATTCATTAACACCCTGTATAATGACCTATTCAATAATTCTAAATGCGTTATTTTCACCGCAATTCGTCTAATTTCTGTTTTAAACTTTCAAATACTTTTACCAAACTTCCACATACTTCCACCAAACTTCCATATACCTCCACAGTCCACATACTTCCATATACCTCCACATACTTCCACCAAACTCCACATACTTCCACTGCGGTGTACACCTACTTCCACTTGCGGTTTACCCCTCGCTGCATTTGAAGCAGTTCGAACTGTTTGGTGATGATAAAAATTAAATCCCATTTAACCAGGGGGTACAAAATGCTCTAAATAGTTTCCAAATGAAAAGGTTTAAACGTATAATGCTCAGGTCATTGACTGGGCGATTCTTGGTAATCTACATATAGTAGCATGATATTTATTTTTCTTGTTTGCTTGTTATCAATACAACCTTGATAGCATTTTAAGTATAGTATTGTCAGTTAATGCTAATTGTCTTTATTATATTTATTATATTTATTGTCATTATCCAATTAATTAACCCCTCCAAAAATTTTCACAAAACGCCCATGGTCGATCACATACCTGTATGGTTTATCTAATCTCAGTGTGTAATCCTAAAAAAAATTAAAACACCACCTGTGAGACTATTAAAGTTTCAAAAAGTACATAGAGTATTGGAATGCAATAATCCTTCAACAACCAAATGTTTATAGAATATAATACAATAATTTATTAGAAACTTAGGTAGGTATAGTTCTTTTCACGACCGAAACTGACCTGACCTGAGATGGGAAGCCATAAAAGTATTAGCAGTGACAGGGTCATATTTATTTTGTTGGCAAATAATAAATTATTATCCGAAAACCCCATTATACTTTTGTGCCTTTCTTTACTTAGTTCTTTTTCTTCAGGTATAGTGCGGCTCTGCAATTTTTATATTTTTATTGCATCTCAAGCCTAAGTCAAGTCAAGTCAGCCCCATTTTTTTTTAAATTTTGTAAAAGAAAACATGTGGATTACTTCCCTGTAAAATATTGTATCTGCTATAAAATAAAATAGTTTCCTTACCCACTAAACAGTTACTACCTATTAAAATGTAAAATATCTTGGCAAGTTTGATAAACAGCTGGTTGTTAAAGGATTATTGCATTCCAATACTCCATGTCCTCTTTGAAACAAACTACTTATAGTTGATTCAATTGATTTTTCCTATTAACCAATTTTGCCAATGTCGACCTTATAAAAGTTGAAGGACTGTTGAATTTACAAATTTTTAGGTTATGTTTGGTTTGGTATAGTATAACTTTAATACCTAAACAATATTCTATTAATGAGAAAATCACGAGAAGACGTAGTTCAGTTTGTTACACCTTGTATTCAATATCTCCATGCATTGCTTACGTTATTAAATATTATTTTCCTCATACTATTCAAATTTGTTAATCCATAAAGTTTGAGGAGATCATTACTAGATATAAACAAAATAAATGTCGTCCTTGATATGCTTACTTAAAAATAAAATTGCGAGTCGCAGCTCAGATGCAGCAGAGGCAAGTTAAAAACCGAAACAGCTGATAACAATAACAAAAACATCTGTGAAGTGTTGTAGTTGATACATAGTTTATTATTAAACTCGTGAACTTTTCAAGATCGTCAGAGTTAAGGTATTGATTTGTTTATAATAAATTAATTGCTTTTGTAATAAGAAAAAATAATAAAATTTAATAATCAAGGAAACAGGAAGTAATAATTTTATATGTTTTACTGAAATACGAGAAATATTTTAATAAGTTTGGAAAATGTTGAATAACTGTTATGGTAAGATATCTCGTAAACTGTTTAACATAGACATGTTAAATCAAAATAGTAATATTGTGGAGGTCATCTGGATTCTACAATAGTTTATTTTATTCATAAATCTAGCAGATCAATAAATCAATCGATTCACCGAATAGAAGAAAATAGAAAACTAGAAGGAGCAACAAAGCTAGGCAGATTAAAAAAAGAAGAAATTACTTAGAGCTAGACTTGAGGTAGATCCTATAATATCAAAAATAGAGCAAATTCAATTCGGACACTTGACAAGAATGAACGAAGATTACATAGTTGAACAAATATGGGAGGCGGTTTTGGGACGGAAAGAAAAAAATAAGTACACCTAAGAAAAACTGGAATCAAGAAATAGGTAACGAACTGAAGGAAAGAGGAACTTCTTGGACGGAAGCAAAGAAGATAGGAAAAGATGGAAAATATACTGCTAAACCCGCAACCCCGACACCTAACGGGTACAAAGGGAACCGATATACAGTATGCGAAAACTCTTTCGAGTCCATTCAGTTTACACAAGTACGACAAGGAAAATATGAGAAAAACTGCTTGAAAGAGAGAGAAGAATAATTGTGGGCGTATCTAGTTCATCCATTCAGCTCTCGATGAACTAGATACGCCCACAATTATTCTTCTCCCTCTTTCATCAGTTTTTCTCATATTTTCCTTGTCGTACTTGTGTAAACTGAATGGACTCCAAAGAGTTTTCGCATACTGTATGTATTCACCAAATTCTATAAGAGTCTAAAAATGAATCGTTCCCATTTGAAACATTTACTTCATCCTCAGTCCACGTGTCAGTGACTACCGTAATAACTTAATTTTGAATCTCTTATCAATAGACCCTAAACTCGTCCTGATAACTACTTGCCCGATAGAGAAATAGAAAAAAAATTGATTTTAAAAATGGATTTGATAGCTTACCTTAAATAAAACAGATGTAAAAAAACAAATAGGCGGACATGGAGACTGCCGACAGAAGTGAAAACAAAAACCAGTGAACCCCTTTCAAAATTTATTTTCTTTCTTCCATATCAAATAAATTTACCCGCTCGAAAAATGTTGTGGTACGCTCTTGATACAGAACTTTTACAAACAAATTAATCCCTTTTAAAAATTCTATCGTACGCCCTTGATGGAAGGCATTTGTCCAAATACATTAATCCCTTACATTAATTTTATCGCACTTCCATGGTAAATGGAAATTTTCACACAAAAAATGAACCTTTTTCAAAAGTTTAATCATACGCCTATGATGGGAGAAAAATTAGTTTAAATGAACTAACCCCCTTAAAAATCAATGATCCCCTTTTTAAAAACTTTACCTCAAGTTTATGGTATATTAAATTTTTTGCAAATATATGCAACAGTATATACGCTTTATTGTTAATTGTGCTGCATAACCAAAAGTAATGTGTGTTGCATAAAAGCGTGACGATGAAGCGAAGTCCAATATTTTTCTTCACCAAAAAAGTGCTCAATGCGCCTAAAAATTGTTGATATTTGTTTATTAATTATTGCGTGAATACTATATACATACTCCTCGTACTTTCTGTACAGACTATAACATCGTTCTCAATACACCCTTGTTTAACCTTATCCTCTTGCCTAGGTCATTCAAATATTCAATATGCACGTGATTTCACATACGTGTGGTTTTTTATATTCACCCAATCTCAGTAGTATTAACAAAAATTCTCAAATATGTAAATAGAGTATTAAAAAACGTTCAAGTGAAAAACAACTTCCAATCCTTATCGTTTTAGAACTTTATTTTCATAATAAACATCCATACAGACCTACATCCTTGAATTTTCAATATTCAGAAATCTGCGCATTCCTTGCAACATACATTTCTTTTCTATTACGACTCAATTTTATACTTCGCTATTTTCGAACCTAAGCTGATGTTTTACATTTTATTACGTCCTATTATAAAATAAACTTTTCAACGATAATTAAAAGATCAGTTTATATAAACTAATATTTATAGGTAGTTAGAAACTGTAAAATATAAATACGCCGTAGGTGAGTGAATAATCATTATATTCGTTTCTACGGAAATGACTATCAAAGCAAACAGAGTTGGAATAACATCGCGAATAATATAACAAGGCGACAGCACCGATCAAGAGATAAATTTTGTGATTTTTAACAGTACCAACCGAAAGAAAGGTCTGGTAGGTCAGTTTGCTTAGAACTGAATAATAATTCATAATTGTAAACGAACGTAGTAAAGCCGTAAGGTTATTCACATGGAGGTTATTCAGATGGAACGACATTTGTTTAGACATGAGGAGGAAACCAAACGCGTCACTCAAAAGTCTATAAAAATGATTTAGTGAACCTGTCAATTAAACACAATTAAAAGAGAAAATTGAAAATAAAAAAAAATTAATTAAAAATTCAGATGAATTGAGTAAATTTAGAAGACTTATTTTGAAATTTCACGAGGGAAATAGTTTACATGGATGAAACATCTTTTTAAAAATTCGAAATTTTGCAAATAACATGCTGCGTATTTGAAATTCACAAAAAAATTAGATAATAGTATATTACGTAACGTGTGTGGTAAAAAGCGATGCTTTACAACACGAGTTACGTACTATACTTTACCTACGACCTGCTTGTACTTGTATTTATAAGAAGCATAAGAAATAACAGTTACATAATTGGACCGCGTTACACATCACTTGACTAAGCGACAATTTAACGATTTTGAAAAAAACGCGTTTTACTTTTTCACGTTCTCAAAAATGGAAAACATGTCAGATTAAGCTGATTTTTCGTGTACTGGCTCAAACAGTTGGAAATTATTTGGTTCCTGCATATTTTTATTATAAAACACAAGTGACAAGTGACAGCTGTTATAAGCAAAAAGCCGCTTTTCCAGTTGATGCTTTTTATGGTTATAGGTATTTTTAGGTTTTGCATAATATGACTATGTAGGTACCACTTTTGACTGTTGGTCATATTATGCAAAACCACTGCAAGGTATTTGACTTAAAATAATTTATTATTAATATCATTTTCCTTTTATACAACAAACTGTTGTAAGTTCTTACTGCAAAGAATTATTTAATTTTTATTATGCTTTTGATTTAAATTTTTTGTATTAGCTGATAGGTACTAGGTTTTATAGTAGTATACATATTTAAGACAGAAAGGGGCATACCAGAACACATTTTTAAATAAAATTTTTTTATTTTTAAAGTAGTTAGAAAACATTATTTAAATAAAAGGAACATTATTCAACGAAAAACATTATTTTTTAATACTTTTTATAACTCTATTTCATCTTGTCCTTGTCCTTGTCCTTCTTCTACTTCAAAATCTAGTGTCTCAATATTAAATCCATCTATGTCTTCTTCTAGATTAGGATCTCCTATTAATTTTTTATAGAATTTTTGATCGTCTTTTGGTATAAATGGTGAAAGGAATTTTAGGTCATCAAGTTTTTTGTGGATATTGCTTTACCATTTGGCCAAAGTTGGTCTAAGTATTCATTATAATTTTTTCTTGTCTCTGATGGTCTGCCCCTTTTCCTTTCTATATTGATTTCCTGTGCCTCGCTTTGAAAATCATTACTTTTTACAAAAATACTAAATGGTTTTTCCTTCTGCAATTCTATTTCTTTAAATTTAAACCAGTTTATTTTATTGTTCCTAATATCTGATTTTCTATTAACAATAGCTTTTTCTAAACGCCCAGTACCGTAGAAGTGTTCTCGTTCCATCCTATGTACCTACAATAAGAGGATTCTTACGTCTGCACCCCCTCATGATATAGATAGAGGTGCTTGGTAAACTCCATCGCTATTACTCTATTACCAATGAAAGGAGCACATTAAAGAACTAACGTTTAATCATTATTAATATATTGTTAATAATCAGAAATCCATTTTTCAATGATAATCAATACATATACTTTGGGCTTTTCATAGTTAAGCGTGGCCATATCGAATGTTTTCAAATAGTAAATATTGAATAAAATGTCTATTGACAGTTGCTAAGATGTTGCTAGGGAAGCCGTGCGATTTACTTTACAGCTGTGCGTTTTTTTTACAGTGCGTAATAGACATCATTACATTGATACCGACTGTGTGTTATTGACTGATTACAGGGGGGGGGTCGTAGGTAAAGTTCATAAATTAGGCCCTTTAAAGCACTAGTCCGATAATTGTAAACAAATAGTAGTTTGTACAACTAGTGCGCAAAGGGTCACCTTTTCCCACGAGCGCAGAAGGCGAGTGCAGCAAATCTAGCGATTGGAGAAAGTGATTTGTGTAACTGTTGTACACAATATTTTTTCTACATTCACATTTATAAATGAAAGAAATACCTACAGTAATTCATATTATAGTTATTTTATTTAAACTTTGAACAGAAAGAACTTACAATTAGAAAATAAATAAAAAAATCTGTTGAATGTATAATTAATTGTAAAATTTAAACAATTTTTTATTATTATTATAGTATTATTATTTTGATCTTGATGTTTTTATAATTAATAAATTAAAATAAATAATGAAATAAATCGTTTACTTACTTTTGGTTTAAATTTAAAGATTGTACAATTCACTATTAGGTTGAATTGTCAAAAAACGTTGACAGGTCATAGGTAGCTTTTTTTTATTTTATTTTACCGCATTAACCTCTAGGGTTATGAGCGGGGACAAAGTGTGACTACATGAAAAAACATTCAATAGTTCTTATATTTTAAAATAGAGATTTGAGTCTTTCAGAAATTTGAGTACTTTTTCACAGTTTTCACTTAACGCACGTTTGATATTAGGTGGGATGTTGTTAACTGTTCTTCTAACACTAAAACTTGCACAATCCAACAGTATATGTTTTATGGTTAGAGGCACATCACATATTAAACACTGCTTTGGTGGTTTTTTATTGAATAAATGCTGGTGTGTGATGGCTGAATGTCCTATTCTTAACCTGTTTAAAACAACCTGGTCTTTTCTGTTTTGTGGAAGTGTCAATCTGGATTTTACCGATGGCATGATTTCTCTAAGTAGTGAATTGGTTTCTTCCCACTTTTTTTGCCAGATATTCCACACAAAATCCTTTATAACTGGTTTGAAATCGGAAACTGGAATTTTTCCAAAAAATGTTAGATTTTCGCTGCTTACAGAATGTCGTGCAATTTCATCGACTTTTTCATTCGACGATATGCCTACATGAGAAGGAACCCACAGGAACTCTACTTTAACGTGTATTTTCTGGAGTCTGTAAAGTTCTTCTTTAATATTTAAGAGTATTTGGTGAGTGGGAAATAATTGTTTCGTTCCTAAGAGAGCACTGTAGGAGTCCGATATTAATAATAGGTTTTTGTTTGGCTGTTTGTAGCTTCTCAATGCTTCAAGTATAGCGAGTAACTCTCCTGTATATACTGAACAGTGAGGATTTAGCCTGATTGCGTAACTGCTGATGCAATTCCGTTTTCTGATTTAGATGCATCCGTGAAAATATGATCATAGCTAGTGTAGTTAGAAATGAGATCATAGTATTTTAATTTGTATATGTGGTCGCTGGTAAAGTGTTTGGGCTGATTTGCTAATGAGAAGTTGACTGCTGGTATTTGAATTATCCAAGGAGGAGTTTCATGACATAATGGTAAAGACAGTTGAAATTGATCAATATTGAAATCTGATCTTTTTAACCTTTCATAAAATGGTAAGTATTTTTTCTGGGTGTCTGGGATAGTATTTGTACCATGAAATATTGTTAAAAAGGAAGGATTGTTGATTTTTAGAACCGACACTCTAGATGCATAGCATAAAGATAGATATAGACGTCTTAGATATAAAGGGGGTTGTGATGTGATAACTTGGAGGCTACTAACAGGACTTGTTCTGAAAGCTCCTGAAACTATTCTTAGAGAACTGGTCTGTATAACGTAGCTTTGTTTGACACTTCGGTGCGGAAAAGTGCCATAGCGAGTACTTGTCGCATTACTTTTCCAACTGTTATCAAAAGAATTAAGAAAAGGTCTGCTTTGCGTATAAAATTTGTGTAGAAAAGCGTGTTTTGGAACTTTAGTTCTTTACGCCAGGTTATTGTATAGTGGTTGTAGGAAAACATTTTATAAATATATGTAAATTGAAGGGAATTTCATGTCGGCGATGTGTATGACCCAAGCGCTGTTGCCGCTTTATTTCTAAAGTATTGAATTTACAGAATAATGTACAATACCTTTTTGTGTTAGAAAAAATGTGATAGTTTCAGGTTTTAGCATCTTGATATTTTTCTAATACATAATTGAACTTTACTGAATCCGTCCTCTTTGTTCGCATCTTTTAGAGCTGTATTATGTAGGTAGTCGTTACATTAATGAATATTTAAAATATAAAAATAGAATTTGTAGACTTATATTTAGCATGTAACTTGAGAATAGATTGTCCTTTAAACTGCAAGTAGTGTCAATCATGTCCTCTCATTATTTGTTTTCATTCATGTCTTACCGCTTCATACTAGAGGAATTTATCGGAAAATTTATTTAAAATTGACTGTTCAGCAGTTGCCTATGGACAGTTAGATAAAGGTTGATTTCAGCTTGTAGAAACTTCTGAGTTATGCGCGCTGCAATTTTTTAATATTTGAAAGTATGCAAATGTGCGTGTTGAAATGGATGAATTTTTCATTTTAATATTATTTAAAATAATCACTATAATAAACTCAGTTTGGGAATATCTATGAGATGCACATAAACACACCACAAATCACTTCATTAGTAGACAATATTTTGCTTGTTTTGCTTTTGAATGGTTTTGACGTTTTCATTTTGACATCTTTAGAATGTTTATTAACACAAAAAATATTGCAGGTCGTTTTGGTGCTAGCGTCATGTGGTAATGTGTGCAAAGGGTAGGTGGTTTATTTTATTAATAATTTCATTTCTTACTGTAAAATGCAAAAGTGTTGGAAGGACATGCACCATTTCATTCGTGTAATTTTCAGGTTATACCGTAAAATATCTCAACTTTTACGGTTAACATGGGTGTTAATAAAATTCATAGTTCAAACTTGGCATCTGAGACCTTTTTAGCTCAAATTCGGAACATAACAAAATTTACATCTCAAACTTGGCATTTAAGAACATTCACAGCTCTAATTTGGAATTTAAAAACATGTACAGCTCTAACTTGAAATTTTAAAGCATTTACAGTTCAAACTTGAAATGTAAAAAAAATTACAGCTCAAACCCAGAATTTAACAAAATTCACAGCTCACACTTGAATCTGAGAATCTTTACAGCTCAAACTCGGAATGTAGCAAAATTTACAGTTCAAACTTTAGATTTACAAAAATTTACAGCTAAAACCCAGAATTTAATAAAATTCATAGTTTAAACTTGGAATCTGAGAAATTTACAGCTCAAACTCGGAGTGTAACAAAATTTACAGTTCAAACAATTTGGAATTTAAAAACATGTACAGCTCAAACTTGAAATTTGAGAGCATCTACAGTTCAAACTTGAAACGTAAGAAAATTTACTGCTCAGACCCAGAATTTAACAAAATTCATAGCTCAATCTTGGAATCTGAGACTTTTTACAGCTCAAACTCGGAATATAACAAAATTTACAGTTTAAACTT
>CAJUYI010000589.1:36799-57212 GCA_910591695.1 Galerucella pusilla | reverse complement strand
TAACACAATTTACAGCTCAAACTCTTGATTTAACAGAAATACTTTAAACTTGAAATTTGAGAAAAGTTTCAGTTCCACTTTAAAATTTGAGAGAATTTACAGTTCAAACTTGGAATCATAAAATTTACAGTTCAAATTTGGAATTCAAAGTAATATACAATTGGAATTGATTATTTGAGAAAATTTACAGTTTGAACTCTAAAATTAACAGTTCAAATTTTGAATTCAACAAAATTAGCAGTACAAACTTGGAATATGAGAAGTTTTAGATGATCATTTACATAATGGAATCATAAAAATTACAGCTCAAATTCGGAATTTACCAAAAATTTACAGTTCGAACACGAAATTTACCAAAATTTACAGTTCAAACTGGTAATTTGAAAAAATTTGCGGTTCACACTGGTAATTTGGGAAAATGTACGTATAGTTCAAACTGGTAATTTGAGAAAATTTGCAGTTCAAACTGGTAATTTGGAAAATGTACAGTTCAAACTGGTAATTTGAGAAAATGTACAGTTTAAACTGGTAATTTGAGAAAATTTGGAGTTTAAACTGGTAATTTGAGAAAATATACAGTTCAAACTGGTAATTTGAAAAAATTTACATTTCAAACTGGTAAATTGAGAAAATGTACAGTTCACAATTGAAATTTCAGGAAATATACAGTTTAAATTTACCAGTAATTAGCCAGAATTCAATACTTCAAACTCGGAATCTTAATAATTGTACATTTCAATAAAATATTCTTATTTTCAATTTATTGATAGATATTTCCTCCCCGATACTGTTTTACGGTTTTAGCAAGCAATTTTTGGGTAAAATTCCTATCAGTAATTTTTAAATGGAATATAATAAGGTCTTTTATTGTTTCAGGTGTGACAAATCCGCATGGCCTGCCGTCGCAGCCAGCAGCAGCACCAGCAGCTCAGCAAGCAGCAACAGCAGGCAAGTTACAATGGTCAAAACGTTTCAGGCCTATTTACCACCACAGTGTCATCGCACGTATTCGTGCATACATTGTCGAGCTCATTTAGCCAATCACGACGAGCTTATATCTAAGGTGAGTTTCCTCCAAAATACATAATTAAAAATTTTAAAGAAATCTATTTGACATAAAACTGACATCTTTATAATAAATTTAAAGGTCCCAAAAGTGGTTGTCATTTCAACGGGAGAGAAGCCTTTGTGATACTAAAAAAAGACTTACATCTCTCTGATGCAAAATGGATAAAATAACAAAAATTAATAAAAAACGTTCATAACTCTTAAATTATAAGATATTCGTTATAAATATTTCAATAAATATGAAAGAATAGATATTTTCTATTAGCGAATAATTAAAAAAAAAAATTTCACCGTTTGCATCCCTGGTGGGGATCGAACCCACGACCTTTGGATTAGAAGTCCAACGCGCTATCCGCTGCGCTACAGGGACGGATACATAAAGATCTTAGAACGACGTACACAATGTTGTGCATGAGACTAACCAAGATGAACGTTTTATCAAGATCGAAAGTAAATTAGTGAATGAACTTAATAAAATATAAAGCTTATGGAAAATCAATTTATTTTATTTCCAAAATAATTGCATGCTTTAGTAGGGATGTATAAATCAAACAACATGTTACAACACCATTACAATTTTTTATAAATGATTTTGATAGAAATGTTTGTATTTGCAGCTTTATCTTTTTTCAATAAAATATTTAGATACCTACCTAAATTAAAAATGGAGGCTTGTTATCGTGACCGCAAAATTGTTTGTCTTTATCGGCCTTCAATTTATTCATTTCATCAAATCGGTTGTGATAGCATATGTATTTTTTATATCGACACAATAATAACATATTCCAAACTATTATTCTTCAAATTAACCAAACAAAATACTATTTACAATAAACGTGACTGATTCCGTAAGAGTTCAAGGAGAAAAATTAAAAACATAGGTAGGTATATAATATACCTACTCGGTTCTCCGTTGATATACGACGTTGGTCGACAATTTTATTTGAAGTTGAGCGTTTCTTTCTGGCTCCCCCCCCCAATTATATCCAAAATTTGGCTTGGTTCATTTGCATTTCCAAATGTTCATATACAATGACTGTACTAAACGATTATCAATGAAATAAAATGGTTTTATCCTACTTTTGGCTGTTCCGCTCTGCATATATTACCAGTTTTCTCCAATGTTGAAACTAATATCTAGATTATTTCAACGGGCTCGTAATAGTTATTAATGTAACAAGGGTATAAATAGATGTTTATGCCCTGAGGGCGACGACTTACGAAGCCGAGGGCCTCTGGCACGAGGGTATACACATCTGTTTATGCCTGCGGTACATACAAACATTTATGTCATACTAGTTCGTTATTGCAATCCAATCTCAATACAAATTAGTGTTTTAAAAAATTTTGACAAACGTAAATGTCATAATATCACAATAAATTTTATATGTGTAAAAGTTAGAAGTCAAAATCTCGGTCAAAATTAACGAAGATTTTGGAATTCCTGACGATATTATTGAAAAAGCAAAGAAAGCAACTGTAAATCTGTTGCCAAAAAAGTCTAAAGAAGCTTACGACATGGTTATTAGATAAGTTGTACAAAAACTTATTTCTCTTTATGCCCGCACGAAGTACGACATTAGATAGTTGGTAACAAGCAATAAAAACACAATAATGAACTAGTATGACATAATAGTTATTTATGTACCAAGGCAGCAAATTGATTTTTTATCGGACGAGTCTGAAATTATGAGACGAGCGAAGCGAGGCGAATAACAGGCGAGTCCGATAAAGACACTTCATAAAGACACTTCACTGACGTGGTGCATACAAAATTTTATCGCCAACTGCTCAGAATTCAGAATATAAGAAACTGAGGTATATTTCATAGCATTTTATTATGACAAAGTAAACAGCACATATAGAACAAATTTACTTATTATTTGTTATACATATTTAAATTGAAGGTACACCCTGAAGCATTATAAAAGTTAATTCCTGAAGTCAAAGGAGTTCCAACAAAAATTTGTTATCAATAAATCGCAAGAAAACTATTATCGAGCCGTAATAGGGAGAAGCGTGACACTGACAGATGATTATTTACGAGTAATGTCAAAGTCAAAATACTTTACCAGACGCATATGTCACTTTACCAGACGCATATGTAAACTGTTTGTTTACTTCCGGAAATCAATCTGATAATTGACGGTTTTACTGACGGTACTTGTCAGTCAGACGACTGGGTAAACGCTTCTCGTGGTGCGTTTGTGAATTATTTGTAATTTTTTTCCTAAATTTGGCTAGTAGTGGAAAAAATGGTATATACACCAAAGTGGTAAAGCCTTGCACCTTAATAATTTTGGTGCTCGGTCAATAATAATAGTCTCCACACTCTCCACCACCTTGGTGTATAATTTATGCTATTATATATCAGGAAGTTAATGTTCGACAGTACAAACAATAATAATATGTGTGTGCTCATGCATCTGTTTGCCTTTGTGATTCTATCGCTAATCCACTTACATTGCATAATATTGAGTTACTTCCTTAACAACGTACAAACTAGGTCGTTTTACCTCACTTCGTGTCAAAGTATAGTAATGCAATATGAATGATATATTATACAAAATTCGATTCAGTATTGACCTTCTATGCTGTTATGCTATTACATAAATCACAAATGTAAAATGTACCGGATAAAAGAATATCTAATAACAAAAATATCACGTTCTATTATTTTAAAATGAATGTAATTTTTTTGGAAAAGGTGTGTATAATTTATTGAAGTGTCTGTGGTTGAGCTCTTTGTAGCTGGTCCCAGTATGATCGATAGATCGATGGGATAGAGTTAGAATAATGCCTCCCCAAACAGAAAACGAACGGATGAACTTTATGTTTACAAAATCCTAGTTTATGGCCGAGAGAGACTAATAAACGATGCCAATCTAATATGTTTAATATGCACTAGTTACATACTAAATTGTACGTTCGATTTTATATTTTTCTGTAAATTTAATACCGTAAAAATAAAGCGGCAACAGCGCTTGGGTCATATACATCTCCAGGTGGCTTCCCACGGCCCGTAATTTTACAGGACAGGCCGCGCCGGGGGAACGAGCGGCGCGTAGATCGGAACGGACTTCAGGGGGTCTATTCACTAACAGTGAGAGCTCCTACGAGAGTACACATTTATAAAGTGCGCATGCGGGCTAAATCATAATTTGCAATTTTGGAGAGAGCTCGCATGCGCACTTTATAAGTGTGTATTCTCGTAGGAGTTCTCACTGTTAGTGATTAGACCCCCAGGCGAAACTCTTCCCACTCCGTGTTTGTTTGAAGTTTGAAGTTACCGACTCGCCGCGAATTCGTCGCACCTTCTCGCGCCACCTCAGGAAACCGTCTTCCCACGGAGCGTTGGCGCGGCTCGGCCTGCAAAAACACGGGCCGTGGAAAGCCACCTTAAGACTGCGAATGTTGGGAATTCTACCGCTGGTAGGCGACGACCGGCAGGGGTGACAACGAACTAACGAACTATACCGTACAAAGATTGACACAATAATTCAGATTACGTTATCAATATCCATTTCCATTCATAAGATATGTGTTGTTGTTTGAGAATGTTATTTTTGTAAATAAAGGTTGATAATTTTTTATTCGATTATTTTATTTGGTTGTATAATTATTGATCCTACTGATACTGATATTGTCAGATGACATTGACAAATGAGTACGTTTTACTTAATCATAAGCTGACTAGTGTCTATTTGGCTATTCTTACATTGTTATACACCCAGCATTTATGGTTCTTAGTCAAACACGTCAGAAAGAACAGCTTTGCCTTAAAATGGTACCCTCTACTAATTGTAAGGTTTATACGAGGATGTATTGATATCTAGTTAGCCTAGACAACAAAATATTGCGTTACCATAGCAACGGACAATAACTCATTAGAAGTGTCAGTGTGAAGTTGGACGTCAAAAAAGTAAATCAGAGTTACGCAACACAAAACAGTCTAACCTATAGAAGTGAAAGTCCAATAGTTTTACCTAGAATGAAAAAATGAGGTGTCAAACCCATCCACCTGAAGCGCTAGTTGCAATTGAGTTGTCGAAATAGGCAAGGCAGATGAGGCCGAAAAACAGACTAAGGGAAGAAGAATTTCAGCGTTCGCAGTGGATGGGTTCAGAACTATTTCATAGTACTTTTTTTAATGGAAGTTTGTTTTTTGAATGACTAATGCCCGATTTCACTAACCATTTCCTAGTAAGGTAATACCTAAAACGACTTTGGGAATTCCTAAATGCAATTTACATTTTACCACGCGCTAACTAATGCCTAAGAGTGATAATATTACGTATTTCCCATCACTTTTTGATCAATCCTGATAGGATTGTAGGAACAGCTTTGCGAGTGAGGCCCCTTTTGGTCCCAATAACAATATATTGTGGTTCAAAATATCTGTTGCAAACTTTGTAGGATCTATAAATCTGTTCAGCGCTTACTTCCTTTAGTTTTTGATTGCGAATAAAGGCAACCCATTCATTCAACAACAAAGGGTCATGTTTGGGAAACCAATGTCGTTTTGATGTAATGTCTGTACACCCAGGAACGTAACACTTCACACCAACCATTATAAATATTATAAATTATCACACTTGATAAGACTTACAGTACCTAATTAAAACACATATAACAGCAGCAAATGGCAAAAGGTGACAACGGCGACAACAACTATATGACAGCTTTGATGAATTTTAAAATATTTTCTTCTTTTCGTGCTAAAGGCCTTAGCTGCCAGGCCTGTTTCGACAACTCTATTGCAACTAGCGCTTCAGGTGGATGGGTTTGAAACCTCATTTTTGTATTCAAGGTCATCCTATAAACTTTCACTTCTATAGGTTAGACTGTTTTGTGGTTACGCAATAAATTAAAAGAAAAAAGATGTCCACCGAAATTGTGAAAATCGAAAAATTGGAGTATCGAGCCATCATCAAGAACCTGTGTTTATAAGGGTTAAAAGGTAAGCAGATTTACGAAGATATGCTTAATACCCTTGGTGATCAATGTCCTTCGTCCTCTCCAAGACCTTAAAAGTTTCGTGTCCAAAAATCTGCTGGAAAACTTCTTGCTTCAGTTTTTTGGAATTGCCATGGAGTGATCATGATTGATATTTTGGATAAGGGCAGAACAATAACCGGAGATTACTATTCGATATTACTGACCACTCTACGGGAAAAAATTAAAGAGAAAAGACGCGGAAAGTTATCCAAAAGTGTTTTATATTTGCAGGACAACGTCCCTGTACACAAATCTCATGCCATGTAAAAAATTCGTGATTTAGGGTTTGAATTACTAGAACACCCCCCTTATTCACCAGATTTGGCTCCTTCCGGCAATCATCTCTTTCCTCAACTGAAAAAAAGTTTAAAAGGTTGTAAATTTTCTTCCAACGAGGAGGTAATAAAAGCTGTGGAGGTCTGGTTTGCAGAGCAAGAAGAAACATTTTTTTTGAAAGGTCCAGAGGTTCGCTGTAATAAATGTATTCAATTAAGAGGAGAATATGTTGAGTAATAAAATATTTTCACATTGAAATTTTGTTTGGTTCTATAGTAAGCTAAGAATTCTTCATTGTACTTAAATGTATCATATAAAGGAGGGAGCGAGGGAGGGAGGTAATTTTTAATAAAATTAAATGTTTGCAATCTTTTAAAATTTAACCAATTTAACCTATATTATAGAACTCTGTAATAAACAATTTGTATTGTCTATTAATTTTAAACATATTTTTCTTTCAGTCGTTCCAAGGTAGTCAAGGTCGAGCTTATCTATTTAATTCCGTGTAAGTATATTTTTTAAATATACAGGTGGTGTCGTTGTATTTTAAAATGATTATTTTTGTATCGTTTCAAAGAATTTATGTATTTTTGATTGTACTACAGAAAATTAACATTGGGTAATATATGAATATTCTCAGCTGGCAACACTCTAATTACATTGAATTGTCAGTTGTAAATCCCTATTTTTCCGAATTTATACACAGAGTGCAGCATCTAACAAGAGGCGAAAGGAAGTAGTTTTCGTGGTCGCAAATTTGTGTGCACATGCGTGAATTAATCAGTTTATCTGTCAATGTCAAGTCGTCACTTCCGTTGATACCCCTCAGTTCACAGTGTATTATTTTTAGGTTAGGTTAAAAATGAGCCACTTCTCATTGCACACATGAGATGAATAATAAGGCTTATAGTTAAAATAATACCCTTTTTGGTGTGCGTCATCGATTGTGACGTATATCCGGGTTTTCGGCATGTCGTTTATTTTATTTGCTACATTAACATATAGCTAACCTTAAATTTGATGAATAAGATCATCAGGATTGTATTTAGCCAAATTCGAAAAGGCTATGCAATTAATAATTACCAGCTTCTTTTTCTAACTGAAAATACTTAAGAACCTTCAAAATACTGATGTTTTGCCGTGTATTCAAGCATATTTTTGTATTATTCATATAAATAAAACAAAAAGATTAATATTCACTTTTCATAAATAATAATTGACCGTAAACAACAAAGTACAGACCTGTCAAGAACTGCCAGTGTGACAGTAGAAAAAGACGTAAGACTTATTGCCGCTACGAAAGTAACGCCTTCATAGTATTTTAAACTCTCGATTGATAGGTTGAGCTTGAGCGTAATCTAAACATCAACCAATCAAACTTTTGTAAGTCAAAGATTAGCGTTAACGTTTGTAATACGTTTAAACGGTTCATTATTGTGATATTTTGATTAGGATTAATCACAGACCTGCCTTTTTTTCCATTTCTTCTTACGTAATGTGTTAGAAAGACATTAACAATCGATGACGCACACCAAGAAGGGTATTTTTTCAACTATACTCATGTTAGTAGTTGAAAAAAATATTCTATAGATCTAATTGGGAGGGATGTTCATCAACACTACTATTTTTCTTAGTGTAGTTATGGTCTTACTTCGAATCAATACTCGTGTTACTTTTCTCAGTGTATCAGGTAGGTTATCGACGTATATCCGCTCAATATCGTGTTAGTCCGACTTCAAAGGAGCCGACAAAGCTTTCGTCTCTTGTTAGATGGTGTACTCTGTGCCTAAACAGTGTTTCAAATTTTAATGAATGTAGTGTAGTGTCTGGAACAGGCTCTCGGCTTTATAAACACCTTGAATGCTCATCATTAATAGTCTTCGCAAGCCTTAATGTACAATCTTTACTCTGAATTGTATTTCATAGCCTATTTAATTCACCATGTAAAATATTAAAATTAAATATTTGAATTTAATTCTGACAATAGTATACTTATCACGATTTATATAGGCTGGTGAATAAAAATAATATTCAAGTTACGAACACGTGTTCGCCTTCCTAGCCGACTTTTTACTTTGATCTGTATATGCTTAAGGCTTAAATACCTACAACAAATGTGGGAACTAAATAACTTGATTTAAGTTTCAGTAGAGCCCCCTCACAATTCCACAAAATATATAATATAAATCCCCATGAAGTTTTTCAAAAAGGGGAAAGAGCCTATAGATTTGTTCTAACAAGCTTGAGAATTAGTTCCCGTAGTTTCCGTAGATTGAAAGTAGCGTTTGAACACATCGAGAATTGGTTTTGAACCAATCTGTAAATCGTTCCAACAAATAAAAGAACTATACCAGAACTAATTTAAGAACGTACAATAGACGGCAACAACGGTTAAAATGGGGGATACTGAACACATGCCCAACGCTGACTGCGAACAATTATTATTCTTCTCTCTCTTCCAAGTAGTTTTTCTCATATTTCACTTGTTTTACCTACTTGTGTAAATCGTATGTCACGAATAGCGAATAGACTTTTCGCAATCTGTATATTCCCAACTAATATAATCGTGAATTATAATGAAATATTCAGAATTTTCTGTTGCTAGGATACCTACGAAAGACGATGACGTTGCAAAACAAAATATTGTGATGTTGCCAAGCTGTGGTTTTTTTTCTTCACTTAAGGAAAACTAGAAAAGTCAATCAGATGTTAGATTGACAGTTCTTAATAATAATGAATACAAATAGCGAATACTATTAGCATTCTATTATGTACTTACGTCTCTTAAAGCAGTAAGGGAGAGAAGCGAGCCCCCATTTCGGCATTCTCGTTCATAATAGCTTAACAAAGATGTACCCATCTCTTGACATTTACTGTTCAGCTCCTTCGGCATTTTATTAACTAAACACTGCAGATTTGCCTGAATAATTAGTTATGAAAATAACTGTTTTTTTTTTATCCTGAAGAAACAATGAATTTAAGTACCAAAAAAACTTGTAAATATTCGACGATGAACGAATGTCAATAAACGTCAAAACAAACTGGGGAATTTTACCAGTATACATGACAACGTCTTGAAGTTTTGCCAACCCGCTAGCTGTAAATTGCCCTGGCTGTTGAGGATAAATTGTATTTACGGTTGGTAAATTAATATTTATTCTGATAAGCAGGAAAGTAACTAAAAATGACATCATCGTCTTTTTATCGTAAAAATCCTATATCTCTGCTATTTTATTGGTTAATATTTGAAAAATGTTTTGGTATATTGAATAGATGAAAAAATAAGCAAATAAAAGTTTGTTCTTTTTAAATAATGCTTATTATTTTTTGTTTTTCTAGTGTCAATGTAGGGTGCGGTCCGGCTGAAGAACGAGTCCTTCTTACCGGACTTCATGCAGTCGCCGATATTTATTGTGAATGCTGTAAAACCACCTTAGGTTGGAAATACGTAAGTTCAAAATGTTATCACCCCTTACATAATTTTCCACTTTCCATATTATACTGTGTGTGCCATAGAAAACTGTCGACCCCCGATATTTGGTAATATTTATTGAATTTTAAGAAAATGCTGAAACGACTTGGATGGGTTAATCAATGCTCAGTTAAATATTGTAGCCTTAGTTGTTGGCCAAAAGTGTCAGCTAATGCAAGCAAACTTTGGTTATTCTTGCTGCCACCATAAAGAAATAAATAAGATTGGCGTTAAACGTGTAGTGTTCTGTGGCATAAAGTTACCACTAGCGCCTACCTTGGCTACAGGTATGAACTATCACTTAAGACGCGCGCTTTTTAAATTCTTAAGCTTTCAAGATACGCGTAATATTGTACAATATTTGCAATTAAATACTAAGAAGTAACATTACTGTGCTAAACCATTCAGCTGCAAATATTGTATTGGGTATATAATGATATTATAAGGAGTTTAGTGGGAGAATAAAAAAAACCCTTTGCAAGTAAAAATTTATTATTAATTCGACATCTTTTCATCTTTTATTGAATAAAATATCCAAAATAACATACAAAAACAGTCGACAGAAAATAATTAACAAAATAAATCAAATACAGACTTGAACAAATAAATAACAGTTTTAATCTCAAGTTTGAACTAACAAGGTTTTAATGAAAAAACAAATCTTATTTCTATAAAAAACAGTCCTAGAGATTTAAGAAGAAGTAAAACAACTTCAACTCAAACTAATAAAAAATATCAAAATATTATTCACTAGGTATAGTAATACTTTTGTAAAAACATGTAAATCTTGAGTAATGGAAATATAGTACATTCAATAGCCTTCTAGGTGTGACATATATCCGGGTTTTCGGTATGTCGTTTATTTTATTTGCTATTTTGACATGAAGCTAACCTTAAATTTAATAAATAAATTCATCAGGATCGTATTCAGCCAAATTCGAAAAGGCTATGAAATTAATAATTACCATCTTCTTTTTCTAACTGAAAATACTTGAGAACTTTCAAAATGGTGATGTTTTTCTGTGTATCTAGTCATATTTTTGTATTATTCAAACTAATATAACAATAAGATTAATATTCACTTTTCATAAATAATAATTGACCGTAAACAACAAAGTACAGACATGTCGAGAACTACCAGTGGGTCATCAGAAAAAGACGTAAGACACATTGCCGCTACGAAAAATACGTCTGCATCCTATTTTGAATGAAGTAATTTCTCCCGATTGATTGTGATTGTTGTGAATACCGTGCACTATTTCCCCATTGCAGCACATAATCTTTATCCTGCTCTCAAACATTACTCATTTTTCTAATAGTATATTATGTTTATTTCAGGAACATGCCTTCGAATCCAGCCAAAAATACAAAGAAGGAAAATTCATAATTGAACTAGCTCATATGATCAAAGAAAACGGATGGGACTGACAATACTGAAAACTCTCAAAAAAAGTGACTTATCAAAAATGATCCTTAAAACATTTAAGGACATACAGACAATGTCTTATAGACTCAAATTGAATAATAATTTCTGTTTTTTGGACTGGACCTAAGAATTGTGAATTCCAATATACGAATAGTTTAAATATTGGAATCGAAACCATCAACAATTTATTGTGTGACCTAATTTTTATCATTATAAGAAAAAAGTGGTGCGAAAACTGCGAAGCATAATAAGCATTGGATGTTGTGAAAAATTATTGACCGTTGTTTGCTTACTAGTAAGGCACTGAATTAGGTAACAGGAAGATTCGTATACAACAATCATTTTATCAATTAAAATATACAGAGTGGTAATTTTAGCAACAATCTTACTGAAAAAATGGAGAAAAGTAGAATGAAGTATAACAATTTACTTAATATACAATATTTAATGACAGAATAGGCAACTTCCTAATGAATTATTTGGGCGAGCAGCTTATTGTAGAAAGGCTCCCACCAAACAAATTGTATATACCCCCCAACGGGCTGAGACGAGAATTTTTAACCTTCTATCCGATATAACTATATAAGAACACTGTAGCGCAGTGGAAGCGTGCAAGGCCCATAACCCAGAGGTCTGTGGATCGAATCCCAGACCTGCCAAGATTTTTCAAATTCCAATGTTTTCTTTTTCTTATTTTCTGATATTGTTATAGACAGTTACACTATGGTCTCTGTCGATGTTGATATACTGTATACTTTCCCTTCTCAATAAATCTCAATCATTTTCTTCACCCTTCTTGATGAATTTCAATCATTTTTCTTCCCCTTCTCGTAAAAATATTAAATAATTCGTTTTCCTTCCCCTTCTCTGTTTTTTACCACTGTTTCTCCATAAATTTTAATCATTTTTCTTGCCTTACTCGATAAATCTCAATAATTTTATTTCCCCTTCTCTGAGTTTTATTACTTTCTAGTGTTTCTCAATTTCTTTCATAATTCAAATTACATTTAGAATCTAAACTCTTCTCTCATTGGTGGGAGCATTAATACATGTTTCATGCATGAATCAACAGAACTTGTTCCATCTGTTGGTTAATTCCGAAACCATTATTAACATATTTAAACATTGACATGTACAATTTGTCAGTGGATAACTTATCTTTGTTTAGAAGTCATTAAAAATTGCTGAAAAATTTGATCTAATTAAATATCAAATAAATACCATCTGTACTTCATACTTTTCTCCATTATCGAAAAATTTCCTATAAAAAACGATCAATGTATTTTATGACGATAATTCCACTTCAAACCGTTGATCAATAACAGAATAATGCATTTAAAACCCAATATGTCGATTATATTTTCCTATTTGTTTTTATTTTAATTATCAAAACGTTAAAAATCGATCAACTATTTTTATTGTGAATTATCATGAATATTCCTGTAACTCACTTTTCTCTTCACCTCCTATCCACTTTAGGGAACAATGTGCAATCGTCATTATCTTAAACTTGAAGCTCTTTACAAAGCATTCTGTGTTAGCAATGGAAACTGTATCTGTGGTAAAGAATCTGAGATAAAAATGTATAAAAAAAAATGTACGGATCTGTATTGGAACAATCTGTTTTCCGAAAGGATTTGAAAGGCGGAAAAATAAAGAAATTTGGCAAAAAGGTTTTTTGTTAAAACAAATTCTCTTCTAGAAATTGTTTATTATTGTAATAACTGATACTCGGGACTGAGCACGACCTTGCACATTCGTTTTTGACACTTCCGTGTAAATTGTGTCATAAATGAACACTCAAGGTCGTTCCACAGAATATACCAGAAAACAAGAAGCAATTTTTATAATACTTTTCATATTTCACTTTGTCAACGAATAACTTGATACTGTTTCTCAGTGTATTCACTAAGTTATCTGTCATCGTCGGTTTTTCAAGGTCATAAATCAAAGAGATTGCGTCTGGCTTCGCTTCTTGATAGTGTCTTGAGGCTTGTTTATAAACAAGAGCATGAGTTTGTTAAACATTTGAAGTCAATTTAGGTATCAATCGATTTCGAATATTCTTTGTTCTAAAATAGGGCATGTCCACGACAGTTGACAGTTGACAATACCCCGGTGGTAAAACAATAAACACGATCAATAATTATCAAACAACTATTAACCTATATTATATTATTAAATATACAAGCTTAACAATTAAAAGAACTTAAAAAAACACTTAAGCAAAACCAACTAAACTCGAACTCTAAAACACGATTATAAATTACCATAACCTCACTATTAAGTAGCACGTGTTCTAAACGCTTTGTTTATTGTTTTACCACCGGGCTCTTGTCAAAATAGTTTGTGACGTCACGTGGACATGCCCTAAAATCCTCCTGTTTAACATTCTGTATCTTACAGACCAAAATTTCAACGAAAAACAACAATGCCGAATTTCTTATTAAAAATCCACAGGTTGTTCTATAAGTGCTAAAGCACAAGTCAAATTAGACTTTCTGGCGACGGCAAATCGTTTAATGCCGTCCGTCAAACTAAAAAAATAAAAGAACTGACAGTGTATATTGTCACATATAATATTTATTTTTACTGAATGTATCATTGGTTTTCGAGTTAAAAGGTTCAATGATATAACTCGACCAACACCTTCAGGGTTATTATTTTTGTGGATATGATCTCACCAAATCTTTCGACTGTATATTTCTGATATCGGAGTAAAAGTAAAATTGCAGCTGTCCTATAATATCGTTACTTATCTTTTATTTTTGTGGCACGGTTTTATGATATGATTAAACTAATATTAGTATTATTGCGACCTATTAAATATGATAAGTAATGAGAATATATAACACTCATACAGGATGTGCTAGTTTTATCATTTTCTCTTTACATAACAATTATATTAATGCTATTTATGATTTTTGGTGTTTTGTAAACAAACTAAAAATTATCTCTAAAAATTCTACAGATTCTATCATATTTCTGTAAAATAACTAATTCTTATAAATAGTGTCAGATAGGGACCAGAATCTCATAAAATCTTGATTATCCTTGATAACAGTAGCTACAACACCACCGAAACGTTGAATTAAAAATTGTGGTTTGATTTTCTAAAAAACAAACAAATAGAATCAAATTACTACTCATAAATTAAAATTCTACAAATAATTGTTTATCCCCAGGGCGACTGTCATTAGTGTCAACTTGTCAGTTGGTGGACTTGTCCTATATGAGATAGTTATTAGGCGTTTTGCTGCGAGGTACCGTTGACTCAACGATACACAATTTCTCGGGACCGTAACGTTTTCGCGACAGGTCGGTTCAAACTTTTGTCTTTGAGTATACTTCAACGGTACGCAAATTCATGGACCGTGGTGAGTAAGGTGTTTTTGGGAGCGGTTGACGGTTGACATTTATAATCAATCACATAACCGATAGAAATATGAAAAAGTTAGTTATTTAAAAATAAATCAAAAAATGGAGGTAGAGCAACAAGAAAACGATAATTTATAATATATGATCAGGAGTTTTAATCAACTTATTTAATGATAAAATTCTGCTTTCCTCTTCTATAAAAAAAAACTATAATTCATTTTGTAAAAATTTTTCAAAAAGTGTAAAATCTGTAAGAACTAGGTCCTCAATAGGGAGTAGATCATCCATATAATTGACACAATAATAATTAATAAGCAAATGAAATAAAAATAACCACAACGAAAAACAAAAGTGACAAGCACGTTAAATCAAGACCCAAAGACCAAGACCAACGCATTTTTGCGAATGAACCAATAAAAAGAAATAAAAGCACGTTAAAAAAGGATAATGATAGTACCGTTTCCATTGAATCGGTAGTCAACCGGTACTTCGCGGCAAAACGCCTACTGTGTATTCAATAAATGAGGTTATGTAAAGAAAATTTTGATAAATGGTACGTCTTTAATGATATTTTTTGACGGCAATGTTATTAGTTATGAAAAAAATGTTGTTTGAAAATGAAAACATTTTTCATAACAATACTAAATCGATTTGCAGTAAACGTTTGCTCTGATATCAACTAAAAAACTTGCGTTTTTACCATATACATATGTTTAATTGTATAACTATTTAAAACGTTTAATAGTTTGGTAAAGATGTATGTATATCATGAATTTCATGTGGACTTGGGTTTTTTATTTAGTTTAATTCTCTCATCAGTTTTATGATGGGACTATTTTTTTAATAACAATTAGCTTGTTAGTGTGTTTTCTATTATTGATGTTAGAAACAAGTATTGATTATAATAGTAACTTTTTGTATGTGGGCTTGGAGGTATAAATTTCGCAATTGAATTTTGACAAGTATATGTTCACTTATCAAATTGATTGTAATACACTGCGACCAAAAATATTTATATGTTGAATCTTTTTTTTGTCAATTCATTTGTGAAGTTAATCCTGGCGTGTAACCTAAAAAGCATGATCTAAAACTATTATCTGAAATGTAACTAATCGTATTTACCGCTTTTAAACATATTGTCTAAAAATCAGCAAAATTACCGCTATTACCCAATATCCCTAAAGTAAACAATGGTGAAATTGCCTATAAACTATTGAGTGTCATTCATTAATGTTGCCATATTGCGCGTCACTCATTTAAATCTTCCCTCAGTGATAAGAGGCCTTTTTCAAATCAAGCTATACAGTTACTTTCTTTTGGTCAGGCTAAATGGGGCTTACAGCTACAACTATGTACCTAGTTCGTCACCAGACCAAAAGAGGGCTCATAACACATGGCGATCTTTACATTGAGTTGACTTTCTATATTTGGATACCTATGGCTTTATCGTGCCTGGCCGTATCAGTTTACCATTGTTTTTTTAGTTTTGTTTTTGGTGCTTATTGTGGTAGTTATTAGATCTTCAGCAACGTGAGTTAAAAACTATAATTTGTCATGGAGGTCATGTCACATGTTTCATGTGAAGTTTATTATTATTCTATCTACTTGTATTTTTGCGCAAATTGCGGTGTCTCGACTTGGCTTAAAGCACTTAGAAGCCGCAAGCATTATCGATTTTGTAGTGATGTTTCAATAACAACACTGAAAGCTACTAGACAACCTATGTACTTTAGGGACCTTGGGTAGTATCAATGTTTGTAAGCTGATTTTTATCCATATTTCACGTTTGCGCAATAGTTGAAAACTTACTAGACAATCATTTGTAGGTACCTAGTTTGTGTTCAGTTCTTTTTTATGTAAATCGGTGATTTCATGTTTTAATCAAATACTTTTGTTTATTTTGATTAATAAACATTAATAACAGCTTTTACATGTTTTATGAATTATGTTTTTACAGTAAACTAATCTTGATTCACCGTAGATTTTATTTTGGTGATGTAATAGTACAATCTACCAAAATTTACTATAAATGCATATTAAGGTGCACTTTGGGGTCCGGTGAACTAAGGGAACCACGAGATTTTGACTGATTTTGCAAAAAATCGACACTATACTCACCTATTTTGAACATTCAGTCGAATAAATTTGTGGTAAATTCAGAATTTCCAGAGAAGAATCCAAAAAAAATTTCATCCGATATTTTCAGTAGTAATAATACCGAGATAATTTGGTCATAGAGAATGCTGAAAGCGTGTTGCTTGATAATAGCCCAAGGCCGAAGGCCGAGGGCTATTTTCTTTGAGCAACACGCTTGAAGGATTCTCTACGACAAAATTTTGAGTATTTATCAAGACCCGAGGTGTATTCGATAAGATAATATTTTACTTTGTAGCTTTGAAAAAATTGATTGCCAATCTGATGTTTAATAATTTTCAATACCTACAAACTTTATTAGTTTTAATCAAATAGTATTCATTTTTATTTAAAACTACAGTTGTGAAAAGTACAATTGGTAAATTAATTGAATCGTTAGATGCAATACCTAATCTTGGCGACCTATTTAATCCAGTTGTCAGTTTGACGTTTAATTAATGTTTAATAAAAAGTAAACACCACATGTAGGGTATTATCGCTGTAATACAGCGATGATTGGATGAAATTTGACACATGACTTGAAATTAAGTAATTTGATTGGTTACTATATTCAGTAAAACACAGTGTCACACTATACAGGAAAATATTCAAACTCACATTTTCTTTATTCTTCAAGAAAAAATGTCTATACTGTCTTTCTAATATTAATTGATCTAAACATAATATAAGGTACCCATATCTTTTTTATTAATTAAGTGACATCAAATAATAATGTTTGCATGTCAAATGTTAAATAGGATTTTTCAAGAATGGTTCCAAAAATAAAAATACCACTTGTGGTTTGACTACTTTTATTCCATACTGACGTTCGCACAGAATTGAAAAAATATAACATCATTCTATCGATTGTTTGCAAAGACACTCCATACCTCGTGGTTCCGTATAATTCACCGGACCCTTTATTTTCTGTTTTTTCGAAGTAGCTTGCTTTCTTCAATAACTTGTACTAGTCATTTGGGTCAGGAACGCTTTCAAAAATATAACAACAAAAAAATAATACTGATCGTAACCTTATAACTACGTATTCTATGTGTGAAATTGAATCAGTTCCCTTTACCAAAACAGGTGGGCGTGAGTGTGAGTTACCTTTCTCACTTTTTACCGTTGTGTTTTCAAAGAGGTGACTGATCTAATCATGAGTTTTACACATAAAACAATTATTGTCTCTCTTTTTCAAGTAGTGCTGTTTATATGATTCTTGTCGTACTTGTGGGAATTGTATGAACTATAATATTAAAGTTGCCGATGAGAAGTATTGAACATGTCATTGCTGCAATAGTAGCTTGGTACATTCATGGTGTAATTACACCATAGGTACATTAAGAATCGGGTAGAAAGTGGCTGTATAATTTTTTTGTTGTTTTCTTTGGAAACCGTGTTGAGTATCGTACTTTTCGTAATGACCTAAATCGTATAATATGTGAATTATTTAACGGACATCTTAATCTATTTGTCAATACTTACAACCTATATCGATATTACTACAATAAATTCTATTTAGTACCTAATGGATATTTTTCCAATAAATAAAATGGTAAATGTGTGTAATTACTGGAACTTATCGAACTTTTATTCCTGGGCATTATTTAAAAGTATGACTTGGGAAACTGCAATAACTGTATTTTTATGTCTTAAAATTCAGTCTGCATCTGTCTCAAGGTATAAGTTAAAGCTTACAAATATCCTAAAATTACTCCGGGCTGTAGGTCTTAATGGGTATCTGAGACTACTCAGAAACTAATGCTCGTTTGCACCATCTTGTTTTTAAACTAAGAGGAGCGATTTGAATATAAGTTGGCATTTCTGCGCCATATAGTGATTCGTCAGAATACCACCCGTTTAACACATCTCTTTTGATACAACTGTCAACCATATTTGTCAGTTTTATCTCAATCTAGTAACTTTTAGTGGTGTGATTGAGGTTTCTTGAAATGCTCCTAGTTTAAAAACAAGGTATAGTAACTTTTCGGTTTTGGCTAGTACAAAAAAGTAAAACTTCATTGGCAGCTTCTTGAACATCAGGTGGTGTGCATACAAGATCTTCACTACCAATTTTTAATTCCATTTTGGAGTTTTTCCGATTTTAAAACTCATCTTATCGACAAAACTTCTATGTGGGTTACATAATATACTATTTCAACAGATAAAAATGTGATAATTAATCTTTTCAGTTGATGCAGACTGATACACGTGGATGAACAGTTAGAAAAGTTTCCTAAATGTATCATATTTTGACGAATGACCCACCTACTATTCGTAACAATTACTATATATATACTATTTTAATTTTGTGATAGTTTATTTGTGATATATTCTTTTAGTAAAAAAAATTGCATATTAATAAATACCTAGCTCAACTCGACAAGTCATATTTAGTTGTACAAAAAAATGAAAATGTGCATAATAGGAGATGGACTAAAAATATATTTTGAAATAGATGAAAAAGGCAAACATTTCTATTTTTCTACTGAATCGAAGGAAGATTTGCAATACAGACCAGAATGTGTTGTATTGCGTTGAAATGGAACCAAAACAATACTGCTATATATTATTTAAATCTTGGTCAAAAAAGTATCATTTCATTGTATACAGTGAATTGATGTTTGTATATGTAATCATTGTTTTAAGTAACATTATCATAACCAGTATGCCAATATTTAATCACCAATGACCAAGATTTATGATATTTTGTTAAGTTTTTCCTTTACAATAATGCGAATACATTTTTCAAGATTCAAATTCAGAATTTTCGGGTGTGGTGAGTTTTTGACTGATTTAGGACCCTACACCTACGGCCTGACGACTTCGACAATTGCGGAATTAGCCAAACCTTACACCCATGCTCAATCCCTTATTAAGAGATGGGATGGAATCAAAGAATGCAGTCTTGCTAGGACCATCCTGGGCGTCCCTGGGAAGCTGGCGCCAAAGAAATATTTGACGATGACCAGAAAAAACCTACGTTTAACAGTAGGATTTCTGCCTGGCCACTGTCAACTAAGGAAACACCTCCAAACTATGGGGCTAGTGAACCCACCTCTATGCAGGATGTGTGAACAGGAAGATGAAACTGTCAGGCAATAAGAGAGTGTGTGTTAGGTGAGTCTTGGCCTACACCTGCCTATAAAAAGGAAATGTCACCTAGTGACCTGTCCACCTTCCTGAGAAGGACAGGATGGACGATGACCTAGAAGAACAACTCCTCGGGAGGATGTACAATTGGTCACATGTGGCCTAAGTGCTGTGAGCCTACACTCACCCTCCCTACTCTACAGATACAGATACAGATTTGGGTTGGATAAAAAATTTGAAAAAATGTTTTTTGAAGGGTAGAACGGAATGGAAAACTGGCCAGATCGAAAGGGATCGGGTTCAAAAGTTCTAGTTTTTGAATTTTGAAATATAAACCAATAATATGCAATTTATCAAAATATTTAGTTATTAGTGTAAAAAAAACATACTGTAAGAAATCTATGGAACGGTTTTACTTTTAACTATGAAAACCAACTGTAGTATGTAAGATCACGCGGTTTATTATCGTTCTCTCATCCATACTGCCAGTAGATTTTAGACGTTTGTCATAATTGTCGTGTCATCGGTATCTACTATCAATTTTCGTTTACACGCCTCTTAAAGAACAT
>CAJUYI010000589.1:18266-36699 GCA_910591695.1 Galerucella pusilla | reverse complement strand
AACAGACTTACAATATACCTATACTGAAACTATGTTACTTGGAAATATAATACTTTCAATATATGCATAAAATCACTGAATAATAATTCTATTTATTTTAATATATGGATTGTATTTTCTTTTAAAGATCTCAAAATATGAACGAAATGCAGTGTATTCTACAGATGTCATCAAATAGATTTTTGTTGGGAAGTCACCATGAAAAACTTATTGATTTCAACTTAAGTGTTGGAAAAGAAAGTGTAGTGGTAAGTAATACATTTTGATATCTGCATTTAGACATTTTAATATTTGAAATTGTATAAATTAAAAGAACATAGTGAAAGCTGTAGAAATAAAATTTAATTTCAACAATTACTATATACTATATTGTAGTTTCTACCTATATTTTTTGCAATGTTTTTGTAGAATTGTAGGCACTGACTTGAAATAATATTTTGAAAGTAGGTAATTAAACAATTTTCAGCTGATCAAAACACTATGTATAAATTGATTATGAAATATTAAATGTTTACATATAATGTAAAAATATCAACAAATACTTATAATATAACCTACATTTGAGAGTCAACGATCATATTATTTACTCTACTGAAATAGTCAACCCTTACTATGAGGAATGTTTCCATAATTATCAAATAAATATATATAATTTACTTCTTACGTATGTAATTTGTGAAAGTCAAGTATATATTGTGTTGTATTTCTCTTCTATAATTTACTTATTGATTTTATTGGATAACTGTTAACTTTGTAAGCTACTCTGCAATATAACACATTCTTGATTTTGCTAGAAAAGTTACTTAACTCAATGTATCAAAATAATTAACAATGAAAAACTGCTTCTTTTATATGAATGAGTTATTTTTCAGCAATAAAATATTACAGCTTCTCTAATGTTGGCAACCCCTTTTTTTATTCCAATTTCAGACAGATGTAGGTGAAGGTTGTGTTATGTTAAGGCCTCATAGTAGATTTGTGTGTGCTGGAAACTCTTTGGGTCGAATAGATTTGAGAGATCCGAATAGTCTGAATGTGGAACACAGCATTGATACACATACAGGAAGTTTGAGTGATTTTGATGTTCAAGGAAATCTTCTAGTCACATGTGGTTTTAGTAATAGGTAAGTAATGGATTAAATAAGTACTAGTGATTAATAGGAAAATACCTATCAATAAACTTAACTGAAAACTGCATCTCGTTATCTAGAAATGTTGTGAAGATATAAACATGATCATACGAGTGGTCATAAAATAATTTTTTGATTTACTAGTTGCTTTAAAAACACACATAGTTACTTAAACCACTCTAATCTATTTTCTTAATATAAGTATAACATTTAATTTAAATTTTCTTCCAAACTTGGTACCTATTTATTTTTAAAATAATTTAAGAAATTTGTTTTATTATTATTTTTTCACTATTTCAGGCACAATGCAATGGCTGTTGATAGATTTTTGATGGTTTATGATTTGAGAATGTTGCGGGCTGTATCTCCTATGCAAACTGTTATAGATCCTTTCTTTTTGAAATTTGTCCCTTCTATTTCGTCTAGATTGGCAGTTGTTTCTGTGATAGGCCAAATACAGTTGCTCGATACAATAGCATTGGCTGAACCAAAACTGTGTTTATTTCAAATGGAAAACCCAGGTAATTATTATATACTTAATGAAATAGTTGATAAATAATGTACTTAGCTTAAATCGGGCATGTGTGATTTAAATGTTTGACTGCGTTCAGCACAGTATTTTGAAAAATAATCTTTCAAATATGGTATGAGGGAGAAACCTATGAATAATTATCCTTGTATCTAGATATCAGGTTACAATCTGTCAAAGAGGAAATCCATATACAGATTCGGCAAATAATTATCTTTTATATAGCCATTCTGTGAATATTTTGAATATTCCCATCTCTGGAGAGTGTATCGAGTCCAATTGAGTGGCTGTTTCATGGTGGGGAAGTATTTTGTTCTCTATTGGACATGAAATTGTTATAAATCCTCTATCCATTATTGAGTAGAAACAATAAATGATTTTGTAGATTTTTGTATGATTTAACATATAGTTTGTGAGTTTATAAACTAAAAATACTTAAACTGTAACATTTATATACATTTCGGTTGTAGGTGCTATGTGTTTAACTTTTGACATATCATCAAGCAGTCAGATAATGGCTTGTGGTGACAATTCCGGTCACATACACGCTTTTTCAAGCTCAAGCTCGTCAGTATCTGTGATCAACACATATTCTAGGCCGTGCGAAATGCCAGATACACCAAACGTTTATTCAAGTTTCGGTATTGATGATTATAACACACCTCTGTCGGTAATTCCTATGCCGATCGTACCTCCTGAAATACCACTTGCTTCTGATTGGCCATTGCATCTTACTCAAAGAGTGTACAGGTAACATATTTAAAACAGTTAATAATGGAGAGAATATGAACAAAATTTTGTTGGAATAACCAGTTTAATAGACTAGTCGAATTAGCTTACTTTGAAGCGAAAAAAAAACAAAATTGTTAACAGGAAGGGAACAGTTGGAAATGGTAAATAGGCGTATAATAAAAGTAAAAGAAATAAATGCGTGAGCAGGGGTGTTTCATGATATATTTGGGGGGTGAAAAGGGGTAGAATTTTGGATTATTGCTATTTCCGGCGAAAGAGAAATCGAGCAGCTCAAAGAAAGAATGCAGTTTGTTTGGAACAATTTTGAACAGGGTGCAATAAATGGGGCTATCAATTTATGGCGCAGACGACTTCAAGAAGTGGTAAACAATAATGGTGGCCACATTCATAATATTTTACTCCAAGTTTTAATAGTGCAATTGGTTTTTGAGAGTTATTTAAAAATTCAAACGAATTATTGACATTCAGTAAAAAAAGATGGTTGCAGAATTAATTTTTTGATTTTTCCAATTTTTGAGCATGTTTCTGAATAGATACTGTATTATTTTACAAGAAAGTATCACTCAAGACGAAAAAATGGCCACATGAATGAAGTCTTTACGACAATTTTACAAAGTAGAATTTTAATTTGAAAAATATTTTTTTGGGCCGAGAAACGTGATTATCTCGGAAGTCTCTTGATATATTTATCTGGAAACATTTGTGGATTTTTTGAACATAAAAAGGTATACATTCACCAAGTTTGTTCAAAATAAAATTAATATTGTGTAAATGAAAAATAAAAAACGATAAAAACGGTTTTTCGTATTTTTCTCGGGGATTTTGAAGTTATATGATAAAATCGATATCACAAAAGTTGTAGACATTTTTATGATCTACCACTTTTCTGTTGAACACTTTTCTTTCCGACGTCAAATTTCGCCGGAAATCGCAATAATCCAAAATTCCACCCCTACTCACCCCCCAAATATATCAACAACCCTGCTCACGCATTTATTTTTTTTACGTTTATTATATGCCTATTTACCACTTCCAGCTCTTCCCATCCTGTAATCAATTTTCTCTTTGTAAAAGTGTTATTTGCCTGGACTAAATGCATATCGTAGTTTTAAATTCTTTTCAATATTTGCTTACAGAAAACCTGTAGGAATTGACTCTGAAATCCTTTCAACAATGAAACTGCAAGGCCCTATAGGATACGCTCCGAATCCGAAAACAACGAGGAGAAATCAAGTGAGACTTGATAAGTTAAAACCAGTTTATTTTTGTTAGAATTTCATTTATCAATTATCGAATGTGCCTGATACTTGTGTGATATTTTCCCTGATTATTAGATTGTTATAGATTGTTATAAATCTAAGTAAATAAACGTTGTGTTCTTTTTTTTTGGAATACTCGGTTTTTATTTTGTCCGATCCAAAAATAATTTCAAATTAACAGACAAGATTGCTGCAATCGTAAGATAAAGTGGCACATTAATAAAACTCACTTGTAGGATTAATATTTTTTCTCATTACTTTTTGACTATCATGCAAAGTTTATCGTTTTTATCAAGTAGGTAAATAGAATCGCTTACTACTATTTCAAGTTATTAACGAGACATTTTTTTTAGGTTCTCTATGATTTTGGACAAAATGGTTACTCCCAAAATAACTCTCAAAACAATAGAAGTCCCAAGCACCACGAAGATAACAGTAATTTTATTGCCATTCCCAAGAGATACAGGAAAGTTGATGTTAAGTATAATAAAATGGGAACCGATGATTTTCAGTTTGATCATTACAATAAAACTGGATTTTCTGGATTGGAGGCCACGTTACCTAATTCATATTGCAATGGGATGCTTCAGGTAAATTGGACAAACTGGACAGTTTCATGCAAAACGCTTTTTGGGAAATCTGTAAAACGCTAGCGACATCTTTAAATCTTCAAGTTATATTAGTTTTAACTTCACTACGAAGATAACTTCAACATTATTTGATAATAATGATAAAACTTGTTCTATTTAAAAATTTTCTATTTTTTCAGGTGTTATATTACATAGAACCTTTACGAGCAGCGTTGTTGAGTCATTCGTGTAAAAAAGAATTTTGTCTGTCTTGTGAACTTGGATTTTTATTTCACATGCTTTCCACTTCTTCTCAGAATCAACCGTGTCAACCGGGTAACTTTCTCAGAGCCTTTCGAACTGTACCTGAAGCATCAGCTCTTAGTTTAATTTTGAGTGACCTTCATCCCGACGCCAAGCAAAAAATGGAATTGTCCGGATTGATTCAGGTTAGAATTGTATTAGATTTACTAGAAAAATTGGATTCGAAATGGGCGAAATAAACCAAATCGCCATTGCATATTTCACTTTGCAGGGTTTTATAAGTTCATTTACGATAAGTTTACAATTTTGACATTTGTAGTAACAATTGCAGCCACTGAACAAAATCTAAATATCCAAAGTGTAAATGAAATAATTAATCATATAAAGGGGGAAGTTACGGTCCAAAAGTGTCCCCCGTGTCCGGGGGTTGCCAGACAATTTTATCAGAATTTCTTGTGTTAGTTTGTTGTTTTCATTTCATTCTCATTTTATAGTTTGTTATTTACTGTGTAAGATATAATATGTTATTTTCTTAACCATTTAAAAGTGAGTATCGAACACTGTGTCGCAATGCATAAGTCTTTATCAAGTGGTTGCAAGCAGAAACGTGAACTTTGCGTTCAGCCTTTCAGCTTTTATATTTATAATTGAATTTCTTCAGAATTTTGGTTTTTGGTGGAATAGTCCATATATATTTCCTAAAAATATTGCTTTTGAAAAATTAATAAATTATTTCACTTTTGCGATTTGTGGTGGAATAAACTAATGATCCAAAAATCAAAATTCTTAAAGTATTTCACCGCGAAATTTGAAATTTGGAATTGTCTTTAAATAACAATGAGAAAGGTTCCGGCAGGTCTTCCCTCATCGTCTGTCGACAAAGTAGCAAGTTTGGAACTGTGCAGTAATCCATTTAATAATTTTAACACCAGTTTGAATGAACAAAAGATGCCGTTTTATCATAAGAATCTGGATTACTGTTTCTTGGAGCACAGTTTCTTGGAGCACAGTTTCCTGGAACACAGTTCTTGGGATACAATTTCTTGGAGTACCTAACAAATTCCTGGGATACAATTTACTGTATCAAACAAACTGTTTATGGAATACATAATACAGTTTCCTGGGATACAAGTCCCTTTGGAATAACAAGATTCCTGAATACAGTTTCCTGTATACAGTTCCATGGAGTAAACAGTCCATAAGAATACATCATTAGTACCTACATCAATAGTTACAGTACAACTTTATCTTCACAAACAAAAGTTCTAGTTTGCTAAGTATTTTTTTATTGTTATTAACCCATCTTTTTTGTAATATCAATATATATAAATTATTTACATTTTTTTTATCTTGATAGTTTTATTTATTATACAGAAACTTTAAGTTCTTTTTTTAAACAGATTAAAAGTTAGCTGACCATTAAATTTGATTTTCTTTCTAATTTTCTTTTAGGAAAGAAAATTAGTGGCGCCCTAAAATAGCTTTTCCTGTTTTTCTAGTTTTGTCTATATTAATTTTTTTTTCTTAAGATTAATAAGGTAACAAAGCCCTGCGAACTGGCTTAGTTTACCTCTAAATTTAATTGGTTAGTTAGGCAAGAACCTGCATTATTCACTTTCAATTTTTTTACGTCACTCAACATCACAATTTCATCTGTGAAATTTAGCAAATTTTGTTTCATTGGCGCTCAACGTCCACCAACAATCTGGTTTCAATCCCTAATATCATATTTTGAGAGATAATGAGATAACGGTGGACCGCTAATTCCATTTACTTCTGTGAGAGATGTAAATTTTTAATAAATACATTGTTACTTAATGCTGCAATTATGATGCAAATCAACATGTGCATGATGATAACATTTTTCTGTTAAAATTGGGGTTTCAAACTTGGACATCTTGAAATTTATGTATTTACTCATCAATATTTTATAATTTCTGCTCTTATTGTTGAGTTGAATGTAATCTTGTACAATAAACAACTTATCAACATAATTTTATGCTAACAGCTGGAAAAAAATTACAACGTGGCAATGATGTAAAACATTTGTCATGTTTTGTTATTGCAAACTTATCATAAATGAACTATATTCAAATTTGTTGACGTACAATTTAGTTTGGGTTTCCCCCATTTCTTTGTCAACTTTCTACACATACTACAGCACTATCTATTGGAAAAATATAGTTGTTTAGCTAATTCATTGTCTCAAATGATTTTGATAGATCTTTTTTAGAGTTGGAATAGGTTTATATTACATCAGATGCACGTGGAGTTAACAGAAACAAAGAAAAAGAATGGAGATCGAAAAGTTTCAAGGAAACCTTTTATCTACAAAGAAACTGATTTTCCAAGCATATCAGCTGATAAGATTAAAGAGAAGAAAACACCCGTTGGTAACTATTTATTTTATTGGTACTAATATTTTCAGGGACAATCGCATTAATAAAAATGACAGCTAAGGGTAGGACGCATTATTTTTTGGTTTTTCTGATATATTTTGAGCACCTCAACCACCTATGTTGTATAGAAGTCTTTTAGGTTTGGGGTTTTTTATATTTTACTGTTGACAATTTAATTCATGTATAAAAAATCCCATAAGCCGCGTGATTTTGTCATTATGACGGGGAAAAAATTTTGCCTTAACTTTTCCAGCGACAAAAATGGAACCTAACTTTTGTAAGCATGACAACCAGCATGGTAAACAAATTTTTGATGACGTTATGTCAATTTTTCTCAAACTAATTTACATTTCATTTTTTAATTAATTGGTTTATATATTCATTAAATTGTCTTACTGAATTACACTCACTTTTTTATACAAAAAAAGCTCTCGTGTAATTATAAGTGACAAAAAATACTAGTGTCAGCTGTCAACATGTATACGTATGATCAAGATGAGACAATGGTAGAAAAATAATAAAGAGTGATATTTAAGTCTGACATATTATTCAGAATTGAAAAAATCCATTCCCGTCTTCGTGAAAATTTGTAGGACTTCTTCATATTCAACCCTTCCCCCTGTATATGAATCTGATATAATTTTTTCAGGAGGCATAAATAGACAGTTAGCTCTGGGTATTTGAATTTTTTGTTACCATTACCTCACATTTCCAATTAAAGATTCATTTTAGAGTCAAATTGAAAATAATGAAATATCTTACTGTATAATAATGTTTTATTATTAAAAAGAAATCTTTAAAATAAACAGTAACGACACACACTGTGCTCCAGTATGGTAAATACCATAATTTGAATGGATTTACGGGGCCGGATTTAAAAATCTAGCATATCGGGTTCATTTCAATAGATCACCCTGTATGTAACTTTTTTCACCTGTAATAGACAGAAAACAGATAAAAAATGTTTTTAATAACCTAGTTTTCTTATTTGTTTGTGAAAAAATCATCTATATAGCTTTCTATAGCCGTACTATCTGTATCTAAGAATTTGGAGGGTGGGTGACCCCACAGCACTTGGCCACAATTGGCATATTGTGCATCCTTCTGAGGTTCAGACTTCCTTCTAGCTCGTCGTTCATGCTGGCTTGTGTTAGCCTGTACTCGCCGAATACAGAAAACCTAAATTGAGAGAGTGTCGGACATTCTCATCTCCCTGTTCACATCCTCTACAAATTGGAGTGTCAGACAGACCCAGTCTATAGAGGTGTTTTCGTAGGTCGCAGTGACCGGTCAGAATACCCGTGGCTGTCCGAAGGTTCTGTCTGTTCATAGTCACGTATTTTTTGGCTACTTTCCTGTCCGGATAGTACAGCAGTTCCTTGGCAAGGCTGCAACCTTCTGCATTGTCCCATCTACCCTTAAACTTTTCAAGGGAGTGTTCCTTTATTGGGTCAATAACAGCAGACGCCGACAGACCAATGAAAGTACCAGGTCCCAAGAGTTTTTGGGAGGCTGCTTTCCTGGCTAGTGAGTCGGCAATGTGGTTACCTTTCGATTGACTGTGTCCCTTGATCCAGCCTAGAGTGACTTCGTATAGCCGTACTATAGCCCAACATTAATTGTTTGGATACATTTTTCGAAAGATGTATAAAAGCCTTTGATATGCTTTAGATAAATATGAGAAACCAAACATTTTCCAAAAAAATACACAAGAATTTTTTTTATGCGTGCTATCTTTATGTCATTTTTGATTCGTTAGTTTGGCTGCAATTGCCTCGTGTAGAACTCGGTTTGTTATTGAATGATTTCAATTTTCGATCAACCAATCAACGATACATTCAATTTTGGCTTACAATCGAATGTTTGTTATTTTTATTTCAGATGAAATTGATGCAAATCTGGAAGATGAAAAAAGGGAGGATATTTCGGAAATTAGTCAATTATTTGGAACCAAGCAGCTTCAGTTGAATTGTTGCCTTAAATGCAGTAACGAGGTGTGTTTTTAGTAATTTTTATTCATCTTTCAACGTTCTTAAATCACTAGAATACTTTATTAATCTTCAATATGTAAACCAAATCGTCCTTTGAACAATATTTATCCAGTGTAACCTTTTTATTAAGTGTTTTATTTTTTTTGTAGCTTAGGAAAGAGTCCTTTTTACTGGCCTGCAATTTAGTATATCCCTCGTTTTCGTCTGGACAGGATGAATGGAGTTTCTGTGATATTTTAAAAAGATCTCTTTGTCCTAAACAAACGACTCCTGCTTGGTGTGAAAATTGCTTAAAGTTTTCACCAACATCCCAGTCTCGAGTTTTACAAGTAAGTGAAATATATTTGCAGGTATCTTCCATCCTACAGAATCTACATTCTCTTTGCTCCACTAGTTCGACTTTATCAGAATTCTTAGTGCAGTTTTATTTTTGCTTAGGTAGACTTGGTTAAAGTTTCCCAGGAGTATCTTTAATTGTCTTAGATCTGGATGAAAGAAGAGATAAAATATGATAGATTTTCCTGTTTCCATGATAGATACTTTGTCTTCCCCCCAGTATCCACTAGTTTCGTTTGCAATCTGGTGCTTTACTAAAAAACTTATAGATTCATTTATTTTTTAGTCTCTTCCGAGTATATTATCCATCAATACAGGTTTGCATATTGCTCAACACAAACAGTTTTGGCAAACGCAAATGGATAAAGTTGTAGCAAAAGTGTCCAATTTAGATTTAAATAATCGAGCTGCTACACCTACATCGGTTTTGGGATCCACGAAACCTTGTAGATATGGAGATCATTGTTCAAGACCTGGATGCCGGTCAGTACTTTTATCATTTTCCTAAAAAAAAAAATGTTTTCTTAAATATAAAATGATTTGTAGGTTTAGACATAGTTTTGATAATGCAGTACCTGCTCCTCCCTCCAAGAATCCTTATTGCAGCAACAATTGGTTGCCTCACAAGGTCCAGTTAGTTTTAAAACAAGATGAGTTAGATATTACTAAAATTGAAGAAAGCGAAAAAGAGGTACCTGATCTTGATAAATTTTGCTGTATTTGTTTATAAAACCTTGTCAATTTTAGGATATCTCCGTAGTCGAAGAGACTGAGAATACGAAGAAATACGAATTAACTGCTGTCGTTTGTTACATAAACGACCAAACTACACTTGAAAAACGAAATTTAGTGGCTTTAATTAGAGTACCTGATTCATACATGAAAAAAAATAAAGAACCCGACAGGACGTGGTATTTATTTAATGATTTTAGTATCAGTCCCGTTTCACCTCATGAAGCTACCTGGTTCAGCCTCGATTGGAAAATACCGTGTGTTCTGTTTTATACGGCTAACGATATCGTATTGAATGCACACGAAGTCAAACAACAGTTGCTCAGAGTAAGTCTACCAGTTTCTAACCAACAGCTTTAGATAATATCACGTTTACGGCCGTTTTCATAACAAATGCTTTTCACTTTAGCTAAAGTGACTTTATCACTTTAATTTCACTTAAAATTGAATGATTTTCATAACATTTCTATTCGGTACCTTTAAGTAAAGTGTGATTTTACGTTTATCAAGAGTTGGTATCAGTGACTATGACAGTTTTTCAATTGAAGTTTAGTGAAGTGAATGTTTATGTTCGTATTATATTTTTATATTAGTGTTTATGCTTGAAGAATTAAATGTATATCGAAGTGTCTGTCTTAAAAAAAAATATTGTACGTCACGCAACCGATTATTTGTGTTTTTCAGGTCTCACCAAGCTTCCAGGATTCGCCTACGGCTCTCCCTGGAATCTGCTTGTCTCGACCTGAAAAACACTACTTTCCGGTCTTGTAACGTAAATTACTATTTCAATCAACTATTATTAAGAATAGTCATGATCATGAGCACTCCCTGGCCATCTCGCCACTATAGCAGATTTGCTTAACCTGAATCTTTGGTAAAATTCTTCATCTGGTACTCGGTATCTATTTCCATCTCAAGAGAATTTGTCCACAATACTGACACAACGAACTGAAAACTGTCTTAAATTTTGAGGTTAAAGTCGCCTAAAGTCGCGATTGTCTCCACTTTAACTTAAAGTCGACTTGTTGTATATAATAGTTATTTATGATATAAGTGTTAAAAGTACTTTTTTAAGGCACGCATGTGAAGGTTTAGCTTCGCTTCGCTCATTCTGCAATTCACATGAGTGCCTTAAAAGGTACTTTTAACACGTATATCATACAATATTTTTTCTACAAACGTTCAAAAAATGGAATAATACAGTTTGAATTAAATTTTAAAAACCTTTATTAATACATCCAAAGGAGATAATTTTAAATTATTTAAATTTAAATTCCATTTTTTCTGCGCATCATTCCTCCTTATCCACGGAAAATGGTAAAATAGCAGTGCAGGAAATTAATTTGTCAAATTGCACAAATTGTACTATTGATATTAATGTTAATAAATAAAATCTAAATATTTTTACGTTTGCTTTTAAAATTTGACAATTTACTTTTACCAGCAGTGCCATAAACATTTTAAGGCACTTAGTGTCTTAAAGTGACATTTTTAAGGCTTCTATGGAGTGCTGAAAATGGCATTTTTAACACGTTTGTAGAAAAAGACTGTTATGAAATCGATTTTTATTTTAAGTTTGCTTTAAAACTTAAAGTAGTGTTAAAGTTTGTTATGAAAACGGCCGTTAAAAGCTTTTATTTTACAAAAAACCGTATCTAGGTAACCCATAATTTTTTTAGGAAGTTTTGTCAGAAGATACGTCCCTCGCCGTTGGTAGTTCTAGAGGAATATCTTTCAGTCCATTACAAGACAACGAAATTTTAAAACCGGGTGATTTGGTTGCAATGGACGCGGAATTCGTTACGCTGAATCAAGAGGAAGCCGAATTAAGAAGTGATGGAAAAATGTCTACCATTAAGCCCTCTCAAATGTCAGTCGCAAGGATTACTTGTATCAGAGGGTACGTTTTAAAGATTTTTGATTTTGGTGACTTTGGTGGTGATACTTTAATCTGACCTAGTAACGTATTGTCCCTCGACTCTTTGGATTTTTAACGATACATTTCTGCTTATGGGCGTTAAAGAGTTCATTTCCCAATTTCTCCCAATGACTGCCTTTTTTTAAATTTTAATTCATTTTATTTAATCAAGCAAATTTTCTTTGTAACTTTGTACTTGTATACTTTGGCAAGTTCATCTGAAGCCGTGAAAGGAATGCAGTCGAAAATATTCGATATTGCCACGTTTAACTATGACAAAGCTAAAGTGCTAAGTATGTAGTGATAATAATTAGAAAAGGGACTTTTTATTATTAACAATATGATTAAACGTTAATTCTTTAATGTGATTGTTTCCTCGCCTCTTACCGATGCCCCGTAGCTTCAAATAAATTTGCTAAACTATACATATTTAATTGAAAATGTTTACGTTTTTAAGGAGTGGTCAATTGGAATATACCCCTTTTATAGACGATTATATCTCAACTCAAGAACAAGTCGTTGATTATTTAACGAAATTTTCCGGAATCAAACCCGGCGATTTGGATGCGAATTTCAGCTCCAAACATTTAACAACCTTGAAATCTACTTACAAGAAATTGAGATACTTGATCGATATAGGAGTAATTTTTGTTGGACATGGACTGAAGAATGACTTTAGGCAAGTGATATTTTTTAAAAAGCTTTTTTATTCAATAATTTGAGATCTTTTTGGCGAAGTGGATATTTATTTTCGGATTAGAAACGAGTGTATTAATTTTTGAAGTTTTTCATTCTAGGGTGATCAATTTGGTTGTTCCTCCCGAACAAATAGTTGACACTGTACAATTATTCCACTTGCCCCATCACAGAATGGTGTCCTTAAGATTTCTAGCGTGGCATTTCTTAGGTAAGTTATGTAGAATGTTAATTCATTGAAATTCTCTATAGCTGGTGCAACATAAATCCCGATAAACTTCAAAGAAAATCAAAATAATGACGTCGGCACAGTTGTTTCTGTGCAGCTTCAATGACAGGTCAGCCATATTGTGCTGGACGGCACGCATTATATTTAGTTTCCATTGTTTACAAGAAAGAGATGAGGTATATTTTTTCAATGCGAGGTGATTATTTAAATGATCTCAATATCTTATATGTAAGTTCCTTGTGGCATTACTTATTCTTTTTTTTTTCTTATTTTTTGGGAATCAAACCACAACAATGTTTTTTATATTGACGTTTCGGTAGCGTTCCAGCTACCGTTGTCAAGATTAACTAGTAATAAAAAAAATGTTTGGTCCCTATCTGACACAACGAAAAAAATATGACAACTAGACAATCAATAATATTTTGAAGTTTAAGACTACAAAACTTTGTTGTCAAATTTTATTAAGGTCCACTCATAGTAGATCACATCTCTGGTAAAATCTGAAATAAAATATTTTATTTTATGACATTCTAACGATATGATAGTCTACTAGAAATGGAGTCCAGTGAAGTGCACGTTCCAGGAACGGTTTTTATTGAGATAGCGCTTTTTTTTCGATTATTTTGGTTATGTTGTTAATAAAACGTGTTTGTTGTTACTTTTTTGTGTATGATTATTTTTGTTTTCAAGTTTGGTGATTTTGTATATTGAATTGTGTATCGATTAACAACTATTCCAATGATAAATCATAAGAAAACCTGGATAAAAACTTATGATGCTATCCTGATAATTGATTATTGGAAATTTCTCTTTCTAACATTGGTAACCAAATTTGACTACATTCGGCTGAAATACTAGCTACACATTTATCTGCATTTAGTTGTATTGAAGCACTTTCTTTGATGTTTAGTCTTTTATTATTGGGCTCTTTCAATATTATTTTTGTCGAATCCCTTTGAATTTTATGCCCCTCTCCCAAGCATGTTTACAAATACCTGACTTGAAGAACTTCCTATCTTTGATATATTTTTTATGTTTCACCTAAATAGAATTTGTCGCATTCACAAGATATCTGATATATGCAATTTTTTGAAGATTGTTCTTTTAAATTTTAGGTTTCGTTTTTGTTAAGATAGATCTCAAAGTATTGTTAGATTTAAAGTTGGTTCGAATATTGAATTGATTACCAATTTTCCTAATTCTTTCTGATAAACCCTTAACAACTCCGTGATGCTTGAATTAGTGCTTTAAAACGGTTCCCCTCAGTTTATCATAACTCAAAACTGGCGTTTGTGCTCTCGACATTTTATCAAAGGTTAGTTAGCTCTTTGGTCGATAGGTCGTCACCCTTTGGAGATAAATAGACATATTAACTACAATTTCATGGAAATAACACCAAAAAATTAAATATTGAAACTTAGCAGATGCGAAAACACGCCAACTAATCGTTTTAGAGGTCCTCCATTACAATATGGCTGACCTGTCAAAGTCACGTATTCTGGAATTGTCTATTACAGTCTGACTTTGACATTGCTAAAATCTTATATACCCTAGCTACAATGTATTGGAAATATCAAAAGGTGTGAGTTGGATATTCTGTGGTAAGGTAAGGCACTGTATGGTGTCAATAATTGTATATATTTTTGTTTAAAGGAATGAAAATTCAATCTGAAACTCACGATTCGGTCGAAGACGCTAGAGCAGCCCTCCAACTGTATAAAAAGTACAAACAATTAGAAGAACAAAAAAAAATCGGAGATGCTTTAGCCGAATTGTACGAAACAGGTAAATTGCTTAATTGGAAGGTGCCTGAAGACTAAATACTTACAAATATTGAAAAAACAAATAATAAAAAAATAATAAAATTTTAAAAACGCAAAAGTATGAAAATAGTAAAGTTGATATTACTTTTAAATACGTAAGTTGAAAATTTAGGTGGAGAAAAAGGTGTTTCAGTGGTATGAGATTAGTTGAGTCTAAAAGAAAAAAATATAAAAAAAAACTAGAAAATTTTGTTACGACATAGAAATTCACACCTGGGTAACTGAATATTTCTTAAATCTATTTATATTAATATAACCGTATTTAATTGTCTCGAGAATCATTTTTAATATTGTCGATCTGAACAGGTAACATTTTTTTTATATAAAAAGAATTAAGGTTTAACAACCCAGGTGTACTGCTTAGAATATTAACAAATTCAACCAGAGTGTATTAAAAAAATATTGATATTTTTAAAGACAAAAGATTTACTCACCCCAAGTTGACGTTTAATACATACATAAAAAAACATAGGCCAGTCGGTATGGGTCATTTCAGACCAAAAGTACAAGTAATTAGCAATACGGCTGATTTTTTTTCATAAGTACCTTGAAGTATGTAAATTAATATAAAAAAAAAGTTTACCAGTCTATCGATTTCCCAAAATTTTTTTTTGAAGTTCCTTAATATTTCACGCTGGGAGGAAAGTGGAGAAGAATAAAAAATACCACCGTGTAGGGGAAGTGTTTTGCAATAAAAAAGGTCTCTTGCGTTTTTTTTCGTCTGATCAATGGTTTGTCCGGAAAAAATTCGGTAAACTAAGGCAGGCTTCATACACACCCGGTTGTCGTTTACACGGTTAAAGGATGTACATTTTAATGAAAGCTTTCAAACGGTCCGTGTGAAAGCTTTCATTAAAATGTATATCCTTTAACCGTGTAAACGGCAACCGGGTGTATGTGAAGCCTGCCTAAGTATGTGTTCCGCATCCGCGCGACTCTGCTGCACGGCGAAAGACCTACTTTCTGAATTGCGGAAAAAAATTTAAACATTCAATCAGAATTTTTTCCAATCTTTGGTAAGAGTTGAGGTTGTAAATAATAAATAAAAGTTGATAAAATAATTTTTTTCTACAACCTCGATAAATGTTCATCTTATAACCGTAACTTCAATCATAAACCAGCACATTTTGTACAGAATTTCATTATTGCATCGGCTGCTAGGCAAGTTGCTAAGCAACAAATGCGAAATGGAATATTTCGTGTTAGGTCTAGGTTCACTCTAAAATCGTGACGACTACGGCTTGTAAAAATTATGACGTTCAGCGACAAATTCATGAAATGTCAGCAGATCGTTTCTGTCATAGTTTTAGCAGGTAACGAGTAATTCTATAGTTGTTTTCTATAAATACATTTTTATAGGCTTTTATTTCTGTGTACTCGTATGTATTGCAGCACTTGCCTTCGGCTCGTGCTGCAAACTTCATACTCGTGCAAAATGGGCATAATTTTGTGCTTATTGCATAATATACTATTACATATTTTTATTGGAAAAGGTATGTAAAAAAATATATCTTGTAATTATACAGGGTTCATAGCGACCTGGAGAACCTGGAAAAGTCAGGGACTTTGAAGATGGTCAGGGAAAAGTCAGGGAAAACATCATTTTTAACAGAAATAACCAAAAATGTCAGGTAAATTTTCCCCTACCTGGAAAATAATTATTGATCTTTCCCCTTCAAGTTTAGATAAAATTATTGATCGTTCCCCATAAACTTTAACCATTCCTTTATTATTTTTTATTCCTAAGAAATAAGGAAATAAAAAGAGATAGCTAACTCGGACACGATACTAAAGGTTTCTGAAATAGAACTAGTAAGATTTTGGAAAGAATGTCAAAAATTTCTTGTAGCAGCAGTAAAAAAAATTGCTGAAAGATCATGCATAAAATATAATTTGGAAAAGTATATTACCTGTTTTGGCCCAAGAATATTTATGGATTCTGCACAAAATGCAAATAAATTAATTGAATACTTTTACGATAAACATAATAACCAGGAGGCAAGCAGAAAAAAGTTTTTGTCAATTTAAAAAACTCGCATCTGATGAACATCTAAAAAATGAATAGGAGGGCTGTTTGTTATTATGTTACATTTTTTTAATTGTTCAATATTTTTGTGTGTTTATTCCTCTCAGATGTTTTGTTTAAATTTTTTTAATAAAAATGAGATGTATTGGTTTTTTCCAAACGTGATGCTTCTTCCCTGTGTACTTATGGGTTTGAATGAAAGTAACTTTTTTAGTGTGAGTGTGTGGGGAGGAGGGGGTAAGCTTAGGAAGAATTTCATTTGCCACAGGTTTACTTTTTTAATGGATACATAGAAGTGACCTGGAAAAAAAATTGTGGGTCATGGAAAGCCTGGAAAAGTCAGGGAATTTTATTTTGTAAAATGACTATGAACCCTGTTATATATTAATCATCTTTTATACCTTTTCACTATATACATTTTGTTCGTTGAATATTAATGTTTATATTACAGGAGTATCAAATTTTATTTTGAAAAAATAAAGAAGATTCCTACCAGAATCTATAAAAATTGCTATTTTCGCGCTTATAATACAAAAAATCATTGAATCCAAAAATGTATGTAAATTAATTAATTTTGTGATTATTTATTCTTGATCTTAGAAGTTTCCCCAAAATTTCTACGCAAACCCCATTAAAATAACTCCAGTTTTATTAAAGTTACAGTAGGTACTTAATAGTTATTCATTAAGAATGTCCGATCTCTGAACTGTAGATTCGATACCTCAAAATATCATGATTTTGCTCAACATGCCTTATGCAAATATTGCTAGTTTAAAGTTTAAATTTAAATTTTGATTTTACGAAAGCGGATCATGAAGTGTATTGAAATAAATGGTGGGCATTTTGAGCATTTGCTTTGAAGTTTTTTATTTTTGTTTACAAATTTGTTATTGTTAGGTACATATTTAAGGTATAATAAAATTTTTTATGAAAAAATTGAAATTTATTGAACTTTTTAGAAACAAATAACTCGATAACCGATTGAGTTACACGAATCAAAGAAGAGTAACTTTTTTTTGTAGAATTTAACTCTTTTTAATATTTTTCTATTATTTTAGTTGTAAGTTTAGCCCCAAAAAAGTTTACTTTGATTTAATTAACACAAGCAAGTGTAACTAGCGCCCCCCACTATTAGCAATGTTGAATTAGAGTGCAAATTATGATTCCTTCGTAAAATTGCCAATTTTCAAAGAGAAATTGTGAAAACATAAAAAATTATTGCAAAAATCAAAATTTCTCTCTCGGAAACTAGCAATATTTGCATAAGGCATGTCGAGCAGAATCATCATATTTTGAGGTCTAGAATCTACAGTTCAGAGATTGGACATTCTTAATGGAACTCCCTGTATATATTTTTTTGTAAATTCAAGATTCCTAAAATTTACAAGATAATGAAAAGTGCCGTATTTCGTAATTAAGAAAAATTGATTATCCTTAAATTTTATTTATGGAACAGACCTCCTAAATAACAGTTTCCATCCTTCGAAAAATTGTTTCAATGCCACCTTATTATATAATACTATATTTTTCATTGAGATACTTGGTTTTTTATTAGAATATAATATTTATATTAAATATGAGTAATTTGCTAAAAATGATTATGTACTATGACAAAAAATGCCATCTTAAAGCTGATTTATATCTACATTTTAACTGTACAATAGTTTATAATGCGCTTCAGAAAATAGAGTCGCGCGGATGCGGAACACATACTTAGTTTACCGATTTTTTTCCGGACAAACCATTGCTTGGACGAAAGAAACGCCTGAAACCTTTTTT
>CAJUYI010000589.1:0-13266 GCA_910591695.1 Galerucella pusilla | reverse complement strand
TATCTTTTTCGTTTTTTGGTCTGTTCCTTCCATGTCGTGTCATGCGGAGCAAGTGGGCGACAACCTTTATACAATGTTCACTTAATTCCAGTTATAGAATATGCACATGCACATATTCCATTTTAAAAAAAGGACGCATCCTTACTCAGACTAATCCAATAGAATTATTAAAAATATAATAAACTCCATTACTAATTTTTCTTTAAAATATTATATTATCCAGAAGATCTATCATTATCTAATGCCTGTGCACACGTCTACCGTGACCATGATACCGTCTATCAAGAGAATCATCTACTGTCACATCGGGAAGAAATCCTGCTCCTCTGTGTCTATCTCCTTCAACTGCTATTAGAGGATGTCTTCCGTCAGATATAATCGAGTGTCTTCGTCCTTGCAAAACTGCTGCTGGTCGGCCTTCGACAACTTGAACGTATCTCGTCGAAGTTTGAATTGATAGACGACGACTACTTGTCGGTAGTTTTTGATTGGTCGTTCCCATGATAGGGAGACTACTTGGTCCAACAGGAAAGGAATATTGGCGATTGAAGGGAGCGGGTTTGTGTCCTGGAAATAAGAAAATACGTTCTTAATCCGAGAGTCTTTCAGCATGTTATTATTAGTGGATGCTATATTCTGAAATGGATTTAATTTTATTTTAAAAACTATTAATTATACCTACATGTCAGGTTTTTTACTAGAATGAAAAAATTTTATATAAATTTTAAGACTGAAACACAAAATCGACGTTTTGTACGTTGCCCAAAACAGCGTACGTGCACTGGAGTTGCCAGACCACAGTATACTGTGTGCCAGACATATGGAAAATCTGATTTATGTCTATAGGTGTGTTCTTTTACTGAGATCTCAGTTAATCTCAGCTCACATAGGTAATATGCGCGTTCTTTTTTATTTACTCACTTCGTAGAGAGCTTATTTTATCGTATAGTGCTTACTGCTGTATTTTAAGTAAAATATGTTAGCATTTTGGAATTTGGAGTTACAGGTTAAAACTAATTTAATATGATTCATCTTGTGACACTTTAAGTCACTCCTTGACGTTAGATAACGTCACATTTTTCATAACCTTCATATATAAGTTATGAAAAGTAGTTATGTAAAAACTTTACGTAACTGTTTGTTTCACCAAGGGGATACCACATCACATGAGTTTCAAAGAATAATTTATCAATCAGGTACTGTCAAAACTGACAATTATCTAATTATTTAAACTGACAATTACCCCATTATTTTAATTCAATAGTATTTTAAGATTTATAAACATTGAAAACAACATTATTCGGGACATTTCGGGTGTCAATTTTCTGGGTGAATACTTCATAGTAACAATACTAACACCATTTGAATCCACTTTAATATTATTATCCTTGTAATTGAAGATTTTATTAAATATTATGAGAGCGCAGAATTAGATAAAACGTTGTACGTAAACACGTTATGAAGAGAGCGATATTGTTCAATTCGCGTAATTTGCAGAACTCGCTAGCGCTCGTTTTGGCAAATATTACGCTTGTTGAATAATATCGCTCTTTTCATAACTAGTTACGTAAATAACTATTGTCGTATTCAAAAATAGGCATATTCGACATATTTTCACACTTCTATTATCTGTTCACCAAAAAAATGAGCTGGAGAAGTGAAAATGTAAAGATTGACATACCATTAGGTGTGTCTGAAAACGAGAATCTTTTGGATTTGTTACTGCATTAAAAAAAATTTAATATCCATTACAGAATCTTCAATATAGTTAAACCACAGTCAGTATATAAAACAAAAAGCATTTTACAACAGTTACAGTCGAAAAGAGCAAGTCTCCAAATACTTATATTACAAAAAACAGAGGAATAGTAGCAACATATCAAACCTAAATAATAACATTAAAAATAATTTCATCTGGCATATTACTTTATGCAAACACACATTTTCTAATGATATTGGGCTCGTTCAGACTAGGCTCAACGGTTGGGACTAAACACAAAACATGTTGACTAAGTATCATGGCCATGGAGAATATAAAATGTCGTACCCACTCGTACCCCAGTATTCCAATTTCTGGTCATGGCAGAGGGCGCCAGTTTAAATCCAAGACCAACATCTGACTGCGGAAGAATAATAGCCAATTGCATATACTTTGAGTTCATGAAGTTTGATTGGTTACTAGGTTAGGTTCGGTTGGGTGTGTGGGTCTATAAGGCTCTCCACTGCGACTCGCAAAAGTCTATTGTGGCTCACACGTATTCAGATTCACCAAACAAATTCAGCTTCTTAACAAAGCCGATTCGTATATTTGGTGAATGATATTTCAGGTCCGAAAGCGAGAGAGACCCTGCCAAACATCAGATACCTGATTCAGGCCGCGGCGGGGCAGGCACAAATAATATGCTCTGCTGTTTCACCATCTTCCAGACAAAGACAGCAAGTTGGATCTTCCGACAGTTCAAGTTTTAACATTTGATGATTCAGATGACAGTGGCCTGTTAGACAACGTAGGTCATGTCTAACATTTGTTTTGAGATATTCTTCGAAGGATGTAAAAAAGCCTTTGAATGAACCAATCCTGGTGAATTATGTCAGTCTAAAGCTCTTTTTGCTGTCTAGGAATTTAGTGTTTGTTTGGCAAAACATATTGCGATGCCAATTGTAGGTTCTGGTCCGACAGAAACACGTGGGGCACCATCTCTTGCAAGAGAGTCTGCCTTCTCGTTTCTTTCCATGCCAGAGTGGCCAGGGATCCATACCAGCAATACTTTATTGGGTTCTTCTATTGAGGAGAGTCTTTTTTGGCAGTCTAAAACCAATTTCGACGTTACACGGTGAGAGCTAAGTGCTTTCAAAGCCGCTCGGCTGTCCGAGAAAATTTTTATTGTTTTATGTATGAGATTGGCTTATTGGTTACTAGCTACCTAGCTGAAAATATCGAAAATTGTGATCATTTGATGTCTTACCTGCTTTACCTATCTTTGAATATTTTTAACCACCTTTGGTAACTGAAAACACTCTAGCGTTTTCTTAAATTTAAGTTATCGTTTCAAATCAGCTGCACCACCAACCACTATATTGCAATAATTTTGAATAGCGCACACTATGCAGATTTTTAATTTTAAGAAATCTTAATATTTCTGGCAGGTCGGCCCTAACATTGTTCTAGAGGGCAAGTCAATTGTCATATTCTATTTAGTTTTGATTGTTCACTGGCAAACAAAAGAATATAGAATTTAATTTCTATTTTAAATGAAACTAATAAAAGTTTCTAATTAACTCCACTTTTCAACCACTTCTTATAAAAGTAGGTATAATTTAAATTTTTATCAAACACAAATAAAATCGACGAAAACATTCTTGAATAGACTTATCTACAAAACTGACCAGCTGTCCAAATTATTTGCCCCAGACGGCCATATCAGGTCACGTATTCTGGATTGCCTAATAGCACTCTATAAACACAAATTACAGGTACCAATGTAATTTGTATATCAATTTAAATTTAATATTCATATTTTTTTTCTAATTCTACCAATAAATACACAGAAAACTCAATAAACAACAGTTCAAGCGAGTAAGTGTGCAAGAAAACATGTTTACCATATCAAACGAACACAAAACAAAAAACCACCAAATTGCGCTCTACCTTTCAATCAAAACGCAAAGGTGGTCTGGACACCTTCCTACCCAGTTGTTTCGAGTAGATGTTCTCCTCTGATACTTCTAAGATTGAATCCCTTCTAAGCATTTCTTTTCTGTTATGTTTCATCACCGTTAAATCTGCCAAAGAACATTTTCGGCTTAGGGAATTTTTTCCGTCTTTTTTAACTGGTTGACGTTTTGCTTTGTACAATTCCAACAGGGCCGCTGCTAATGATACTATCAATATGACCCCAAGTGCGTAATTTACCATTGGTGGTACTGAAACAAAAAAATACTAGTTAGTTATTATTTTGGGAAAAGGAGATTTACGGGTGCTGGATCCTAGATCAGTAGTAAAAGGAATGGAAATGGTAAATGAACAGGTGGAGAGAGGGGTTTACACACTCTTTTGGGGACTTGAATCATTTTGAAAGAAATTGTAAAAATCGAGAAAAAGATGAAGATCGAACCATTCAAAATATCCAGTAGGGTTAAATAGTTAAATATAATCTTTGGAAGTCAAAGTCAAAAAAGACTTCATAAATACCATTGCTAGACTTGCCATTCCATGGTACACAGACGGCTCAAAAGCAATAGAAGGAAAGAGGGATAGGAGTGCTCGGACCAGGAACCAAACACTCTTAAAGCATAGGAAAAACCACAAGTTCTTTCAAGCGGAAATTCACGCCATAAGAAAGTGATTTAAGCACTAGGGTTTAAATTGACGTTTGGCGAATGTCAAATCCGTGTTATAGATTATTTTGAAGTACTTATAGTATTCCTACTGATTATTTTGTTTGTAAAACTTTCAACCAATCAGAATGAACAATTTAGTTAAGTTACCTTGTATAATTATACATAGAGTAACTCTACCAAACAAAAATTTTACAATAATTTAATTTCCATAGTAACCTCATTGACATCCATATATACAGCAATACACAAACTAACAGAACTGTCAAACTTTTAGTTTTATAAAAAATGAGTCGATTGGGATTGTAATTTTCATTGTACCAATTTGTATCTAAAATAATAAATTGTTTATATTCACTCAATAAATAATCGTATCTAATACAATACGTAATTCAAAACAGAACAGAATAGAACAGAATAGAACAGAATAGAACAGAATAGAACAGAATAGAACAGAATAGAACAGAATAGAACAGAATTGAACAGAATGGAACAGAATGGAACAGAATGGAACAGAATGGAACATAATAGAACATAATAGAACATAATAGAACAGAATAGAATAGAATAGAACAAAATAGAACAGAATAGAACAGAATAGAACAGAATAGAACAGAATAGAACAGAATAGAACAGAATAGAACAGAATAGAACAGAATAGAACAGAATAGAATAGAACAAAATAGAACAGAATAGATCAGAATTGAACAGAATACAACAGAATAGAACAAAATAGAACAGAATAGAACAGAATAAAACAGAATAGAACAGAATAGATCAGAATTGAACAGAATAGAACATAATAGAACAGAACAGAATAGAACTCACTTAGGTACAAATAATTTGTAATTCTTGTAAATATTATAAAAATGTTTGTGAATGATTGTAATTGTAATTGATTTTTGGAATTTGAAATAAATAAATGAATAATAATCCTCCCGCTTCGCCTGACACACTGACACTTTTTGTAATTATGCAACAAGTTATCCTTGTATAACCTAATTATTTTGAAGTACCTACTTATAGTATTACTACTGATTATAGGAAGTAGGAACTCTCACCTGGCTCTCCCTTCTTTCCTGCATTCTCTTTCTTTAAATTTTTCTTCGTCTTATGATTGGTTAATATATTATGCTTGTTCAAATCATAAAAATCATCCGGGGTGCAAAGTTCATATTTATCAACTAATTTCTTCAAAATTTTTCTGAATAAATTCAATTTGAAACTCTCTTTTTTAATATTACCCGCAAATTTTTTAGTATTTAAAATTTCAGTCGTAGTTTCAACATTAACTTCTGCTGTTTCCATTGTCTCATTTTTAATTTGATTTATTTCAGTTACGTCGCCACTAATTTTGGTTCTTATTAAATAGTCTGCTAAGGGTAATAAAAATACAGCCACTATCACAACTTTTATAATACTGAGTACTACATTGTTTTCTTTAGGTTCCGTATTATTAGTATCACTCTGACTATCACTATTTCTAATATTTGATACCATCGTTCATTTAAATTATGTCATTTTTGTTCAAGAACGTTTATTTTATGAAATTGTGAAAAATGAGAACGTCGTAACTGAGAGAAATCGATAAAAGCTCGAGTTTGTGTTGGAAGTAGAGCAGGGAAGGAGAGGCGAATTATTTGATTTATGATCTGATAGCGCAAGCGTGTTATTTTACCTTTATACCAAGTGTTCACCATATTTCGTATTCGTTTTACACAAAATTAATATTTAGAGGTTTAAAATAGAATTGCCCTAAAATTAAACTCATATTAGAATATAATTAAAGTCGTTCTCGGCGAGGGTGAATTTTCACGAGATGGCATTTTATTCATAGAATTATTTTAAATATACGTACGGTGGACCACTCCAGTATGTTTTAACTGTTTAATTTGTTCAATCCCAAACAAATAATAAATAAATTGATTTTTATACAAAATTAATTCAATTTATGTTTTACTATCTGAATTTTACCGGCTACGGATCTGATACTGTCTACTGGATTTATATAAATTTATTACTAAATCATTAAGGCCAAATGCCGAGTCAACGAAATATTGTGAAATGTTCTTTAACTGTAACTGATGAGTTAAGAGATCGCCTGTCACGGTGTTGCGAAGTCCTGAAAATTTACAAAAATTGGTAATGCAGTTTTCAAAACTTGAGTTAGCAACAATGATTGTTGAATGTTTCAGACGTATGTATCCTACACATACATATATGTTAGACACCGACAAAAAATGACCGAACTCGAGATGGGGGTCCAAAATATGAGATGTCCACTGAATTAATATGTTCGGGCTGCTAAATTGAGTAAAGGGGGATTCGAAGTGCGGGGATGCCCTTTTGGGCAATGAAATATTGAAGGAAATGGGCAAAGCCGAAGAAAGAAAAAGATCTGATCATTGAAATGATCCAGTAAGGTTTAGACAATCAAATATTATTCTTCTGGGTAACTATAATCCGTTGAAGTCAAATAAATGCCAAACATAAGTCAAAGTAAAACTGCAGTTCTAACATGGATACTGACGGGACTTTGTCGCCTGAATGGGCAACTGCACTAAAAATAGTGGAGGAAGACCTCCATCCACACAGAATCCTAGGGCATAACACCTAGGAGATTACTGGATAGAAGAGGGACATTTATATAATTTAAAGCCTGCAGATATCGTAAAATTCCTCCAGGAGATAGGACCAAAGGAGCTACTAGACTCTGAGACTTTCCTCAGGAAGTAAGTAGAAGTAAGGGGGTACACTAGATCTCTTAGGTCCCAGTGAGTGTCACCCGAATACATTGGCAATAATTTTTTGAAAATTCACATTATGAGTCTGAAACCGTTTCTGCTTCTACTTATGCTTTATCTTGCCGACAAATTGTTAAACGGTGCAAATTAATTTTACTCACAACTATATATTGTGCAATCTCGAATTAGGGATGAGCACATCACCCCCTCCATAAGGTGGTTTTTGTACTGTCCCAAAAACGATATTCCAATCAGTTATGGAGAAGGCGACATCATTTAAAAATAAATAAAATATAAAGATAAAATTTGACAAGATATAAAAAATAATAAAAATACTGACTATACTAAACTAAAAATACAAAATAAGAAATTATGACAATATAACTCAAAAATCTGGGCAGTGTTGCTAGCTCGGATTTTGAAAAAGGCGTAGATCAGATTAGAAATAGTAAAATTTCCACATAGAAAATACATAGATCTACGTACTTTTTTCTGAGTGAAATGAAGAGAGTAGGGTAGGTAAAAGTGAATAAATCGACATTTTATAGGACCCTAAAAAGACAGAAGACAAATAATAAATTTAAGAAAGTTAGTAAACAAAAAAATCTATGAATTACCACTTTCAGATAATTTTAAAAAGTTTGCTACTTTCAGAGTCATCATTAATTTATTTTTTGCGCGATCGATCTCTTTTGTTTATTTACAGCATCGGTTGCAAGGACGGTAGGTTGTGTTTACTGGTTTCTAAGTCTAACACGTCGGTAAGTGATTTACTTACCGTTCAGACGTCGGTAACTAAATTACTTACCGACGTCTTAGCCCTACATACATTTAAGTGGTCCTAAATAATATATTACTTCAAAGTTTATTTATATTTTTTTAATGATCAGAACCAAACAGAACAATATAAAAAGTAATAAATAGTATAAAAACAATTTCACCAAAATGCTAATAATTTTAAACTGATCGAGAAATATAAATGTCACTTTTGACATTTCCTTCATTTCGAAGAAATTTAAATTATTTTATTCGAAATTTAATACGATCGAGCAAAAAATGGTATAAGTATCTCGAACGTTAAGGATAATACCGGTCTCTAGCAAAATTGGAGCCTCCAAACATTGCTGTCGACCGGTAAACAACCCTTACCGTTCTTAATTTAATATACTATAAACTATTCAAATTTTAGTATCATTTTCAGACAAATTAAATCTGTACATATATACTAAAATGTTTAAAGTTGCTGCTAAAGCTGGCGGTTTATTTTTAAGCCGCTTTTCGTAAAAATTAGTGTCAGTGGAAAGCCTGCTTCTAGTTTACTTTTACCAAATCGATCGCAGAAAACAGATGCTCGCTGCACTGCTATGTGGCAATGTTAATAAATTGTGTGCAAATTAGGCCAATAAGGGAAACATTTTAGACGAATCGCCTTTTCATATTCTGCGTTGATTAGCTGATCCTCTTGAAATGGAAGATTAGTGTTTCTTAGAGTGTTCTCTATCGAAATTAAACAACTCCTTCGAAATCTTAGAAATACATTCTTCACGTACTCTGCATCATCAATGTCAATGGTTAAGAAGAAGAAGTTGTCGTACCAGCACAAGTGATGATAAACGTTCAGGGCACCCTAAAAAAACTTCGTCACACCAGAAATCGTCGGGAATCTTAACTGAGCATTTTATATGAATATTTGAACGCGATTTTGATGAGATTGTTTTTTACATATCTGCTAAAATTCAAGATGTGTAGTCATATTTCTAATACCAAAAGACGCAGCTTGTTCAAATTTTGACAGCAATCTATTACTAGATGGCTACTATGTCAAAGTCGAGAAACGACGAGGATGATGGTGGGAATGCTGACCTGACATTGGAGGCTGAAGAAACATATGCACACAATTGGCCTAGGCAGGTTCTGACAGGAAGAAGACGATACCGCGGAACACATACTCTGTGAGTGAGAAGGCGTAGCAAGGGTGCGGTTTCACTTACTCGGAGAAGAAAAACCGAGGGCAGAGAGCTACGCAAGGGAGGCGGTTTCCAGGCTAATAAGTCTAATACAAAGTGTTCAATAAATTTATAGTTGAAAGGACAGACTGTAAAAGATTACAATACTTTTAACTTTAACTTTATTGTTCACAAACACTTTTATAAGTCTAATCAAAGGTTCCTGTCATTCATATATCTATGACATGTGACGTGACCGTTCTTTTGTATATGCAACACAAATAATAAAGCTAGATATCGAGCTCTAAATATAGGGAGAACCACAATAGATCTGCAAAGGTCGCAGTGGGATAGGACAAAGAGCCACTACAATTCTAATAGTGATGAGCGAGACTGGTCTTGGTCTTGGTCTTGCAGAAAATGCATGACCCAGACCAAGACGAAGACTAGCTTCAGGCTGCAAGATCAAGACCAAGACCGAGCAGTGCAAGACTTATGCAAGACCAAGACTTAGAATTGCAAGACTTATGCAAGACCAAGACTAAGCCTGCAAGAGTCTTGCGGTGTTGCGTTTTTTAAACATTTTAACCGAAAAATAAAGATGAGCAGATCATTTTAAACCCTCCCCCTCCCCAACATATACTGACCACAACTGCTTGTTTTAACGAAGTATTTTTTTCATATACAGGGTGTTCCCGCTCAACTGGTCAAAATTTATAGGGTATATTAATAAAACCTACATATACTTATATAGGTACTTTTTTCAACTGTCATGAAAACTTAGTATTTAGTTGTTGTTAAATATATCCATCTAAAATATTGACCTATGCTCTATTAATGTATCCTACCATATCCTATAACTTAAAAAAACACCTATTTTTTTTTAATCACCAGCACTAAAAATAATTTTGGTTTATTTCAAATCCCAGCTAATAGGCCTGCAAAGAAAGAATAATTTTTTATAGAGAGACTTAAAATTCAGTGACTTTAATATACATACATTTTTTCAAACTTATAAATAAGATTATAAATTGTTATATTTTTAGGTCTTTACATCATTGATACATTATAAAACTATATTCTAAAAAAATTGTCAAAATGAATAAAAAAAATTTATACTTGATTTATCGCGACAATTAAATATAAAAAAACAAAATTTTTATAATGAGAAAGACTGTCTCTTTCTTTACTTTTAATGATTTTAAAAACTATTTTTTCTTATTCATTCTTTTTATTACTGTGATGCCATATATATATATATATCGATGTCTCTCATTCAAATTTTGCACAAAGGTTGTAATATCATAGTCTTTCGTATTCCATATTCAAAATTCGCCGACAAACGCTACAAGGGTCGAAAAAATTGAAAAATAAGAATTTTCAAAAAAAATCACAACATTCTTTTTATTACTGTGATGCCATATATCGATGTCTCTCATTCAAATTTTGCACAAAGGTTGATAATATAATAGGCTTTCGTATTCCATATTCAAAATTCGCTGACAATCGATAAGAGGATCGAAAAAATTGTAAAATTAGAATTTTCAAAAAAAAAAATCACAACATTATTTTTATTACTGTTAGTGATGAGCGAGACTGGTCTTGGTCTTGCGGTCTTGGTCTTGGTCTTGCAGAAAATGCAAGACCAAGACCAAGACCAAGACTAGCTTCAGGCTGCAAGACCAAGACCAAGACCGAGCAGTGCAAGACTTATGCAAGACCAAGACTAAGCCTGCAAGAGTCTTGCGGTCTTGCGTTTTTTAAACATTTTAATCGAAAAATAAAGATGAGCAGATCATTTTAAACCCTCCCCCTCCCCAACATATACTGACCACAACTGCTTGTTTAAACGAAGTATTTTTTTCATATACAGGGTGTTCCCGCTCAACTTGTCAAAATTTATAGGGTATATTAATAAAACCTACATAAACATATAGTTATATACTTTTGGTGGAATATTTTTATATTTTGTTCTGTTTTTCTTATTCTTTAGCTGTATGCAGTTTTTTCCAACTGTCATGAAAACTTAGTATTTAGTTAAATATATCCATCTAAAATATTGACCTATGCTCTATTAATGTATCCTACCATATCCTATAACTTAAAAAAAAACACCTATTTTTTTTTAATCACCAACACTAAAAATAATTTTGGTTTATTTCAAACCCCAGCTAATAGGTCTACAAAGAAAGAATAATTTTTTATAGAGAGACTTAAAATTCAGTGACTTTAATATACATAAATTTTTTCAAACTTATAAATAAGATTATAAATTGTTATTTTTTTACGTCTTTACATCATTGATACATTATAAAACTATATTCTAAAAAAATTGTCAAAATGAATAAAAAAAAATTTATACTTGATTTATCGCTACAATTAAATATAAAAAAACTAAATTTTTATAATGAGAGAGACTGTCCTTTTCTTTACTTTTAATGATTTCAGAAACTATTTTTTCTTATTCATTTTTTTGTAAAAATGGACTCCAGAAAAATCTTCAAAAAAAGTGCAAGACTTGCAAGACCAAGACCAAGACTGGACCCTGCAAGACCAAGACCAAGACCAAGACCGCTTATTTGACTGCAAGACCAAGACCAAGACCTTGTATCCAAGAGCAAAACCAAGACCAAGACTAACCGGGTCTTGGTCTTGGTCTTGCATTTGCTCATCACTAAATTCTAATCTAATCTAAACTAATTACTAGATGGCAGTTGACTGGAGCAATGTTGTAACCTTACTTATCAAACTATCCCCGTTCGTAAAGATGAAAAATCCTCAAACCAGTGAATTTTTATTTTAATAGAGGTGTTTTATAACATTGTCACCCCTTTTACCCCCTACACTTGACAGCTACCCTCTCAGAGTTTTTAAATAGCAAGGGAGTCGTGTGATTTTCCGTTGGAAAGGGTATGAAAAGCAGAGATGCTTTTCAAAGAAGTATATCACGACGATATTTGAAAAATCTGAGAAAATAGCTGTCAAGTATTTTTGTATGTTTAGGTTTACGAGTGAAACTTTGTGAATGCAATTTCTATTGTCCTCAATCCTGTTTATAAATAAATAGAGCTATGCACGTTATAACACGTAATTTCAATAAATTTGGCTCCCTGGGTACCAACGTTTGCACAAAAATTGTTTATTTATCGTTTTCATAACACACCTGCCCGCCGGCAGCAGACGCGATATTATTAATTGTTTAAATATTTGTCGTAATGCATATGGTGTAACCTTTATGCTCGCGATAAGAGTGAAAAAGCTGATAAGCATTGACCCCTGATAAACCTATGGTTCACCTCAATTATATTGTTGTAATAGTTACCTGTAGACGTATGTACGTCGCGGAAAACGAATACATGTTTTGTTCGTGAAAATTTTTTGATTATTTTTCTGAAATTCGTGAAAATCGTTCGATAAATTTTAGTTTCTGTGTATACAAACAGTTAAAGGTAAATAAAATTTTTATTTATTTACTTATTTTCATATGACTTATCCACTTTGTCTGGGATTGGATTCTATAAAAATAGAAATTGAGCCACAGTGAAATTTAAGCTGTGTAAACTTGTAACTCGACTTTATAGTAATAGTGTAACTTAGTACACACTACTGTAGTGTATTTCTATCATATTGATAGATGAAGAGATTATTATAAATTCAAAAACGTGTATGAAACACTTCAGGGTGATTCAAAGAATTGAATGTAAAAAGTGTTCAGTTAGCAATTTTCGCTAGATTCTTTCTGTATAGTGAACTGCAGGTAGTGAGGACAATAGAACCCTAATACCATTACCATTCAAATACACATAGATTCAAAAGTTTTGCATCACCTTCTTCGGATGCGAAGGAATTTTTTTGCGCTAACAATTTTTTGTTGGCTTGTTTATCAATGTTTACCATTTCAATATGTTCCATATTTTTTGCAATATACAGATGTTCACAGTTTTTTTGTAAGATAACATTTTTAGTGCGATCATTTTAACATTCTAGGCATTTAATTTTTACGATTTTAAGTACAAACATGAATCGTCAAGTCATAAGTGAGATTGACCGTTCAAAAATAGTGGCTTTAGTTGAAGAAGGTCATTCTCAACGGTTCGTGGCAAACAGAGTTGGCGTTTGGCAAAGTGATGTGTCTCGTGTATGGAACCGGTATCTCCAGACCAATTCTCTTCGTGATAGACCTAGAAGCGGTAGAAGGCGTGTTACTAATCAGCGGCAGAACCGCTATATCCACTTAA
>CAJUYI010000588.1:85210-117235 GCA_910591695.1 Galerucella pusilla | reverse complement strand
TTACCAAGAGTACCTTTTTGGTGTAAAATTAAACGATGTTTATGTTTTGACTAATAATTCTACCCTTAAAAAAGTTATGTTGAATAATACGTTGTATGAATTGTGTAACTAGCGCCCTCTATGAGAGTTAGATATAAAAACAAATTCATGGGATATATCAGCTTCCAAAACATATTCGTATAAAATTTCATTGCAATGGTGCCAGTAGTTTCGGCAAAATCGTAAGAAATGTGTAATTTTTAATTTTCTTCAACGCCCTTTATCTTGAAAACGGATGGCGTTAGAAAAAAATTTCACTAAGCCAACCCCAATTATTTTTCTGTTTTTTACCTATCCTAGAGACGGTGTTACCTTTTTTTGAAACACCCTGTATTTCCACACCTAATGAAGAACATTCATGGAAAAAAGTGCATCACATTTTTATTTTCCTTGTTCATTTTGTTCATTTGAAAACTGCTGACGCAAATCTATTACTTTCTTCTTGACGATTTCCGTTGTGATTGTATGCATTATTTCTCCCAATGTCTCGCAAATTTGAAAATGCCTGTCTTGTCGGCAATGTTTGTTGCTGTGAAACGGATGTTTTGTGTCAAAAAGATACATATGTTCTTTATAGAATCTCTTCTCAATCTATTAACAAAAAATTCCCTACTCAAATTTCACGTATAGGCCAAGAGCCGGGTATTTTCTGTATAAAATGTACGGGAACAGGTATTTTTTTCTTTGAATATGTTCAAGGGTGTTCCCTGAATGTAATTTTTTTTATTGGTTTAATTTAAAGTATTTTATGAAAAAATGTCCCCTTATTTTTTTATTTTTTTTTTGGAGCTTGATTTCTATCCTAAAAAAATTATGAAAAGTACGGAAAGCAGCGCGCGGTTTGAACGTGACGTCACACCTTCATCCCTCGTGACGTCAAAGAGCCTACGACCTTGAAAAAGACAGACCGTTGATTCCAAAGGATTTGTGAAGTTTGCTTTCCTGGTTTTTGATTTTGACATCTCATGTAACATCGAAATTGAATTCTCTTTCATTTTGGATTATTTGTTTTCGATAAAATAACAATATAAATTGTCCAAACGAAATATTCATTTACGTTCCTCGAGATGAAAACAGACGAAAATCATGGTTCCAAATAAAGCGAAAGCTCAAAAGTAGTTGACCAAAACGAGGAACATTTGCTTCTTCGTTAGGTATTTTGGCCTCGGCCGTAACCGTAGCAGCATTTGCCCAGTCATTCTAACAAATACTGCCAACATAACTCCAGACCTTATGACGTTACTTGGCCCAAGGTCAAACGCGTGTTCAAATTACCCTTATATTTGTTTAACTTTTTATTCAGCTTTGTGACATTTATATTCGAATCAAAGCTGCACAAAGTGGAAAATTATCAGTAAGCTTTCAAATAAAATATTTGTTTTAAGATTTAAGCATCTACTGAAAAGGCCCATTGTTATTGTTATTCCCAATAATAATAATTAATATTAATTAACGTTATGCTTGTATTATGCTAGTTTATATTGTACAGTATTATTTTATATTGTATATTATAATAAATATATTGTAATATTAGAAATGATTTCTTTTTTAAAAGAAGAATATGAAGGTTGTATTCAATTTGAATTTTTTATTTTACAAATTTAACGTGAATCTGAGTTTTTCGGAAAATCGCTAACCCGTTGCAATTGTTGCAAATTTTGTAAAATACTGTGTTTATTCGTCTGCACTTTATTTTCTCTGTCTAAAATTGTTGTCGAAATCACTGAAAAAAAAAAAGAATTTCACGAATGTTACTTAAAAACGGACTCACACATTTGTTATAATATAAAAAGGGGCATTATTTTACGGGGCGAGTCTTATTTTTTTCGATGTTGACGGAAAACACTCGTCGCCTTGTGAATCTGTCTCTTCTGCCTCCGAACGAGGGGAAAATAGACGCAACATAATATATTGGACTGAGCAGAATTATAACACACAACTCAAAAAATATATACAATTTCCTTCATATCTGGCCACATGTCGTTACTGCGCATGCTTGCAGCACTGTGATCGGTACGTTCAACGCTAAGTCACAAACAGGCGAGGGAACGACCGTTACGTAGCGCATGATGAACTTACAGCATTACAATCTCGTTATAATCTCATTTACAGCGTAATAGCTCCTAAACTATAAGTGCTACGGGAAAAAGTTTTGATGGAATTTATAGAAAATTTCATGCTCTACAATTAAGTTACCACCATACTTAATTTATCATTGATCAATAACTGAATATTTAGCAAAAGTCATATTGAAAAAAGTTTAGAGCCCCCCATGACGCCAATTTGGAGTTACATTCAGGGGACACCCCTGAACATATTCAGAAAAAAAAAATACCTGTTCCCGTACATTTTTTTCAGAACCTAATTTTTTGGCTGGGGCTCTTGGACTAGTATTATAATAATCATTACTCTACCCTCTTATTCTTCGTTTTTTCATTCCTTTCATGTCAAACGGAATATACTCTCACCATCTTATAACACATAAAAAAAGACTTTCCCATTCTTTATAATCCCAGAAGTTCGCTAAGGAATTTTGTTAAGTTTTGCTCATGGCAAACTCTCTTAAAAAATATCATAATATGTGAACAAACACTAATATTATTCATAGGGCTAATCATAAGAAAAATATTTCAATGTAATTCTTCTTACAAGTAACTGTGAGAAGGTGGAATTTAATGTCATAAGAATTTCAATTGAAGATAGAATTCAGGAGAAGTTCGAAGAAATCCATTGCTACTTATTTGTACCGTAGTGTAGCGCTCCTTTACGCATTAAAAGATATAGAAGAGAGAAGTTTTTTGGGAGATATAAGCAGTTCTTTCGAAGCCTTGCATGCTTCATTGACTGCTAAACAGCTCTAAGAGCGAAAAAATGACAGGGGCATACATCTGCAAGTATTCCAACAACATACTCACATCTGGCATATAGGTGAGAAATGTGATGTTTTATTTGCAGAGGAACCGTCAGGTCGTTATTGAAGGCCCAATTCGATAGGCAGATATTATGATGCTGCCAGAAATATGCAGGTGCGTTACCCTGGGTATTTTTATTACAGAAGCAATGCAAACATTCCCAACGGCAGTCATGGAAGTGGATCTCAACCTAACACTAACACATAGTGGTGGAGATACACATACAGACTTAGTATTGAGTGAATCTCTTCAGAAATCAATAGAACCTGGAACATGTCAAGAAGTTGTAAGATGATAAGGCATAAACACAAAGAAACAGGATCCAAATACGCTTACCAGACTTGGGATCCAGCACCACCACTGAACATGAGAGAAATGTCATTTAAAGAAACAGACAGATCAAAAGCGGAAAAATTAGTGTATGGGCCAGGAACCAAACAGCTTGGGAAAAGCAAGTGTGAATCCACGACAAAGGAAATTGTGCCCAGTTTTATATCGATGAAGGAAATGGAGACGGAGGATTATCATCATGCCGGATAGTCCAGTAGCCCTCCAAACACTAAGCTCTTGTATCGTGTAGTCAGTTTTAACATGAGGTGGGAATATCCAGGCAAACTCGATTGATAAGGCAAGAGCAATAATGAGGATTCTAGGACACACTGGAATGAAAGGAAATAAAGTAGCAGATGAACCAGCTAAGAGGGGGACTAAAATACTATTTTGGGGGCCTGAGCCCTTGTGCGGAATCAGGTCCAATGTAATATTGGGAGAAATGGGCGAACCAAAAAAAAGATCTTACTATTGGAGAAAAATAGTAAAGAAGAAAATCAAAAATACTTCTGCTCTGGGTGGCTACAACCAGTTGAAATTAAATTAATGCCCAAGTCATAGGCAAAATGCATCAGGAGTATGAACAGGAGTTTTAACGAGACACTGTCGCAGGGAAAATGTAAATTCTGTGGTACGGTAAACATCCATCGATCCACGTACTTGCGAGTCCTGAGGTAAAAAAAGAGGACACAATGAAGTTTTAAGTTCCCAATGTACATTTTGATCAACCTGCTTGTCTACCTGGGCTAGAGAATGTCCACTTCGCATACGAAGTGACGCGATATACACCGAACATTTCAGCTTATCAAGGTTTGTATTCGACACCATCGATTACTGTCACAAAATTTCATAAAAATGAATGATCACGAATACAGAGATTGTATAATGATCCATATTCATTTAGTTTAGTTATAATATGTATATACATCGGGAATAATGTACCCAATTATTTTAGCAATATAATTCGATACTTCAAAAGTTTGCTTACATATTTTAGGAACAGATAATTAATTGAAATATTGCAACTATGATTCATACACTTGAGAGTCTGCATGAAATTATTACTCTCTGAATTTTCCATTGATTTCAGAGTTATTATGTTTTAAGTATTGCTACTGTTCGAATCTTGAAGTAGATCCGAAATATGAATTACTTTCAAACAATTGAATTTTGAGAAATCTTATAGTAACATTCCAGCGCACACAGAGTTCCGCAGCTCTGAATCACACAGAGCTTGAGCGAATAATTAATAATCCCTTCTTGAACCTTAAAATTTCAGTTCGTATCTGATGTCCTGATTGGTTCGCGTTACGATGTACCGCATTCTTCTCCACCAATAGTAGTACCGGCTTCTCACATAAGTGTGCACCAAGCTATTTTCGGCTGCCGCTCAAAACAAAGGATAACATTTTTCTCTCCTTTGAACAGATAAGCACATTTTACTGAATGAAATTTTTTCCGTGGCCCAACAGGGGACTTATGAAGTGAGGTGTTGCAGCAGGTATACCACGTCTTTTTATATGGATTGGCGGGAATGGAATGTGTATGTGGATCATGAAGAATTAGGCAATGTGTAGCTAACAGTCATTTTTTATTGTGGAAACCTGACTGTAGTCTTATTGTGGACATTTATCCTATAAGAACTAGTGACATGGACAAAACTTCTTACTTTCAATTCCTTCCTCTTAATATCTCAATAAATAGAATGTATTCTGAAACTAATGACATTTTTATACTAGACATTCGATTTATTATAAATCGAATACTCAAAATTCTCGAATCATGAATGCGAATATACGAATGTGTATTCATTCGCATGAAGACTTCCTATTAACTTTTCTTGTATCATGCTTTAATGAATCGATAAAGTTGTATTATCGAGTGAACGAATGTAACGACTGGCACAAGAGTCAAAACCATTTCGCATCAAATTCACCATAATATTGAACAAATTTGAAGTTGAAAATGTAAGAATGGTAATAAACCGCATTAAAATGTTAGCAGTAGGGTGACAGAATACGCCCCCCGTTCAGCCTTATCCACTTGCCTAGGCCATTCAATATTCACGTAATTTTACTTCTTGCGACTTTTCTTGAGAACGAACCGACTTTAGTACCATTCCGAAATGTGAAAAAATGTATTTCGAAGCACCCCATGCTATTACCATAATGACCATAATGAATTTTCTCGTTAATTGGGAATTATTTTCAAAACTTTAAACAGTGCATCCATTTCTCATAGACTCTATCTTCCTTTTTCAACAGCTCTATCATCATTTTTCCATAGTTGGTATCTTCAACAATAGCAATTAACCTTCCAAGTCATTGATATTGACCGCTGTATAAACAGTTTAGAACATCTATTTGGAAAACAAGTCAAGATTCCCATGTTGTCAGTAGAAAAGTCTTCTGTACTACGTTTATTGCCTATAAATCGTCTTCATTAGTTTTTTTTCCAACTTTAATTTGGGAATGGAAAACCTTCTATTTCACTACCATATTGCATCGTCATCGGTCCTACAAGTGTACAAAGTTTGAATTAATTTGTTCGTTGGAATTGGGTCAAAATCGAGTCCAAAGATATCGGTAACAAACAAACATACATACAAATGAAGCTAGTATAGGCGTGATAAGAAAGGACAAAGCTCTAGAAATATATAGAACCAACAGTAACTAATAGTCAATCAATGGTCCTCTGCTTTTTACGGTATACACCAGCGATCTTCCTTATCACGTAACTAATAAAATATATTTGTACGCTGATGACACAAAGATATATACGAATCCAATCACCAACCAACAAACCCTCCAGCTGGACTTAAACTCCATCTCCAGATGGTGTTCTCAGTGGCTACTTCCATTGAACACGGAAAAATGTGTAGTGCTCCGAATTGGTAAAAACAACCCACTACTACCGTACTTCGTAGATAGTCGACCATTAAATTCTGTTTTCCTATAACGACCTCGGAATTATCGTAAATAGCAACCTAACTTGGTCTGATCATATAACTTCAGTTTGTAAGCGCGCGAACACCAGACTTTATCTCATTCGTAAGTGCTTTTCGAGTGTTTCGTTCCAGTCGTTTTGCAAACTGTATACTATCTATGTCCGACCAATTCTCAAGTACGCCGGTCCAACGTGGTATCCAGACCTAGTTCGCGATAGAAATATTTTGGAAAATGTTCAAAGAAGAGCCACTCGACTGTCCCTGGGACAGCGAAGACCTTCCTACGAGGAAAGACTTTCCATGGCCAACCTAACTTCCTTTGAACTTCGCAGACACCGCGGAGACCTCATTACCACTTTCAAAACATTAAAATTTAATTTTGGTAATCTTGATATGATGTTCACCTTAAATCCAGATGACCGCCTTAGAGGACACCTTTTTAAACTCAAAAAAGAAAACTTTACCGTCAGATCAAGACAGAACTTCTTACCAAACAGGGTATTCGACAGCTGGAATAATCTTGATGTATCCACAGTTTCTGCACCATCGACTAACTCGTTCAAAAACAGACTTGACCGTGCGCTGCTAAAGCACTTATAGTTTATTTGGTATATTGTGTATATTGTACTTATTTTTCTGTTCTTTACCTACTAGTACCTATGTTTCTTGTGTAATTATCTGTTTTTGGGCATAATAGGGATTTGTCCCTCTGCCCTTGTCTAAATATAATAATAATAATAATATTCAAGGTGCCTGGCTGATGTCAATTGAAATATTGATTGACGTTTTGTCGGATACACCAAACTTCAATTGAGAAATAAGTAAATCATGGCTAGTTGTGAAACCCAATGCATAAAAATTTCAATTTTCCCAGGATGTGGTGATAAAACAAGAACTTATCAAGAGGTATGCGATTTGTTTGATACAAAGTACCCAGGCAGACCTATGAGCCAACAGTCAGTGGTATTGAGGGGAGCTGGTCATGTAAAGAATATTTAAAATGCTGGTTGTCCCAATGTATCAGAAAACCTAAAACTTGATGTATTGAGTGTTGAAGATAATCCTCATAATATTTCACGCCAAATGGCAGCTAACACAGGCATGTCTTTACAGGAATTCCCGAAATTCACATATTAATATCAGATTGTCGCTTTCTTTTTCAATATATTCAACAAGCTCTCCATGCTAATTTTCTTGTGTTTTGCAATTATTGAATTTTGTTTTGTACAAATGCTCGTTGTTGTGGAAGTTGGAATGCTGAATCTCAACATTTTTCATAATTAAGCTTTTTTCAGACTTATTATCTGATTTGGCGATCTATGAACTTGTTATTTCAAATTTTCCCGACGGGATCAATTCCAAATTCACGAGCGAATATGGAGGTACCGGTAAAGGTAGACTTGGAGCGACTACAGAGCAACGATAAGATTCATTCACTGGCACACAACATCCCAGCCAATGCCAAGAATGCACTAGGTTTGGCATTCGCATCTCGAAAGAAGATTGGACAATTGGGAAAAAAAATAGAGCTGATTTAAGTCCCAGGCAAGACACTGAGACTAGAGCACAATTCACTATACGTGTTTTATCTAGTAACAAAAAATGGACTCCATTACCGATCCACCTACAAAAATGTGTAAGTAGCGCTACGAAGTCTTTGAGATCATGTGCTGGAATCCAACCAGCTATGCATCAGATAGAGATTGGATTGGTGAGTTATCAGAAATATCTTGGAAATGATTTCCGAAGACACTGGTGTAGAGTGGTGGAAGATAAATTATATTTTTAAGAGCTTATATCTTCGAAACGGTTCTGGATAATATGAAGCGGTTTCCACAGTTAGGTTTAAAATTACCGTAAGTTTTGTTGTGACACATTTATATAAATGGCTCACTTCCGGTTTACCCGCTTGAAAAGTGGCGTATTTTCAGAATACAGTAGATGTAATTTTTTAAATAAGACACCCTCTATATTTAGCAATTTCTTAAAGGACGCATATTTTTACTTTATAACGGTACTTTAAAGTTTAAAATCGGTGCACAGAAAGCGAAGTTAGATAACTTTGACTAAGATACTGTAATGATTTAGATATAAAGTTGGAACTCTATTAGCTAAAGTGAACTGTAAAAAACAAATAAGAACATGTTTTAGGGCACTCTGAAACAAATGTTCGATGTGTCTTCCTTCTCGGTCTATACATTTGTGGAATAGAACCAAGTTGTCAAATGCTGCTGTCAGCATTTCAAGAGAAATATTTTCCATTACCTGCCGTATGTTATTTTTTAATCCCACAATAGTAGCAGGCATCGGGTTGTAGACTCTATCTTCCACAAATCCCTTCACAAAAAAATCTGTAACAGTCAGGTCTGGAGAATTTGGAGGCCATTCTATTGGACCAGTCCTACCAATCCAATTGTTGGTTGACAGATTCTCTTGCTATGTTGGAATAATGGGGTGGAACCCCGTTTTGTTGAAAGTAAACATTTTGGTTCAAAATACCATCTCGTTCTAACTGGTTCTAATACAATGTGACTTTCTGTCAATGATCGCAATATTTTTGTGATGTGACATTTTAACGCCTCCTTAATTATTATTTATTAATGAGATATCTGAATCATTACAGTATCCCAGTTAAAGTTATCCAACATCGCTTTCTGTGCACTGATTTCGAACTTCAAGGTTCCGATGAAAAGTAAGAATATGCGTCTTTCAAGAAATTGCTAAATATACAGGGTGTCCTATTTGAAAAATTACATCCACTGTATCCTGAAAATACGCCACTTTTCTAGCGGGTTAACCAGAAGTACGCCATTTATATAAACGTGTCACAACAAAACTCACAATTTTAAACCTAACTGTGGAAACCGCATCTGATTATCTAGAACCATTTCGAAGATATAAGATCTTGAAAACAGTCAGAATATAATGAGACACCCAGTATAATGTGTATATAAATTGAGTATATTATAGTTTGGAAGTGTTCATACAGATAAATCACTAGTAAATAGCCATAGTGTGTGTGTGTATGATTATATCCTACCCTGAGAACTATTTGAATAAATAAAACAAACATTACGATACTATAGTGCTTAGTAGATGGATGTGAAGTGAAAATATGTGAGGTGCACGATTCACTCAAAATTTGAAACACCCTGTAGGATACATTAAATTTAACGGGGTTATCAACTGTTTCAAAATGTGATACCATTCCTTATTAACATTTTTTCCATCCACGTTGGTAACTGTGTTATGAAATGATGTTCATTATTTCCAAACCAATGTTATCAATAGATCTGAAAGTCCAATAAAAAAAATGTCTAGAAAGGATAAAATGTGATGACATCGAATTAATAAGATCAATGTGGAGAAGTTACTATTATAACTATTGTTTGGAATACTACTCGAAGATCTTGGGGGCTGTCAGGCTGTGAGTCAGCGCCGTGGATGTGGCTGATTTAAGAGATTATAAAGGAGGTGGGGTTCAAAGCTAGAAGCTGACTGAACAATTCGTTGAAAACTATTGCATGAGACCTGGATATTATACAGTTCGTGTATAATCCAATAAAAGAAGTAGGAATTTCCATAATATCATAAAATAATCCGGAAATGCTAGGATCGACTTGAAACTTTGAACGGATTGTTGAGAAAGTTGTTGATTGCTTAATAATACTAGTATGGTTGTGTTGTAGTCAGCCCAAAATTAGTTATAAACAATAAATAAACAATCATTGAACAAATAGGATAATTGAAGAAAATAAATACTACATCAACTTCCACCGGAACTGATAGGTGAGGGTTTTTTTATCCGCTGCTCACGATTCCAGCCTTGGAGAAATGGGAAATAATTTAATCATATTCCAAATTCTGATAGATTATGAATTTTTTAGAAAAAAAAATCCACATCTTCGAATTAAGCAATATAAAATACATAAGTACACTCCGCGTCATATAAAACTGGTACACTTTTTTTTCCCTATGTTATCCAAACTTAACTGATCAAAATGACAAACAGACACATGTGTAAAATTTGACAAAACGCATTATTCACGATGCCAGCACATTTGAGTGAATTCGATAAAATGCGAATCATTTCCAAAGTAGAGGATAGTTGGTACATTAGACGACTTGCACAAGAGTTAAATAGGAGTAGAACCACGATTCAAAACATTAAAAAAAGGTGGGATAACGATCAAACTGTTAGCAGAAAAAGAGGAACTAGAAGACCATTTATAACTACAGCGGAGCAAGATGAAGGATTAACTGATTATTTGAGGGAAAATCCATTCCATACTGCAAGACATGCAAAAGTTGCAGTAAACTTCAATGCTTCAATAACAACCGCATTAAGAAGAATTAGAAAAACGAATTTAAAGAATTGTGCAGCCGCCCGGAAAAACAAACTAAATGAAGAACATAAGCAAGGTGGAATAATATTTGCCTTAAATTATGTTTGAAACGATACATTAAATTTTTGGGGCAGGGTAATTTTTTCCGATGAAAAAGTATTCCAATCACATAATGACGGCCATATTAGAGTTTATAGACCTCCTCGAGGTAGGTTTAATGAAAATTATATTTCTTCTAATGATAAGTCTGGACGATTTTCTGTAAATGTTTGGGCTTGGATGTATAGAGGAGGTTTAGGAATGTGCTGGAGAATTGAAGGAAGATTAAATGCGAGGAATTATTTGGATATTTTAGATGGAGTGATGTTACCATCGGTTAGGGAAATCTTCCCCAATGATAATTTTATTTTTCAGCATGATAATTGCTCAGTGCACACTGCTTGCAGCGTACGCAATTATATTGCTGGAAATAACATTGAAACGCTACCATGGGTCGCTAAAAGTCCAGACCTTAATCCAATAGAAAATGTTTGGGGGCTTATGGTAAAAAAATTAAAAAATTTGAATACAATTCCACGAAACAAAAAGCACTTATGGACACTAATAGAAGAAACCTGGGAAAGCTTGAGAGAAGATGAACATTGACCATTAAATTTAACTGACTCAATGCCTACAAGATTACAAGAACTTATCAATAATAATGGGGGTGTGACACGTTATAATCATTGAATGTAAACTTTCATGGCTTTCATGCTACCATGGTCTATGATCTATTTGTTAGTTCATTTATTTGAAATGTTTTAATTCTGAATTACGTGGATCTCTTTTCCAAATCTAAAACTGTAAACTTTTCTATTGAAATTTTGTAGTTATTTTTGAAATTTTATGGCTACAAATGCACAATTGTTTGAATCAGGTTTTCTAATTTTTCTCGATACTGTTGTTACTGAAGCATCAGTTTTCTGTATCTTTTGCATGTCTTGCCGTATTAAAGGGATTTTCGTATAAATAATCAGATAAAGCTATGTTTAGCTCTATTCTAGTTAAAACTGGTCTTCCTTTTCCAATTTTTCCTACAACAGTTTGATCCTTGTCTCACCTTTTTTTAAAATCAGTCATCTAATTAACCAAACAAATTTTATTTAAAAAAATATTCGAACCTGTAAAAATGTAGTACTTTTGTATTTATTACAATATCACACTATTTCTAAATTCAAGCTAGTAACTGTTTGTGTATAAATGATATAATAGATTTTTCTTTTTTCCAATTTGTTTTATTGCTTTACAAAATTTAATTTCATCATTACATATACTAACATTTTTGTTGAGCTGGCATCACTGCCCTAGAAATTATACCATAACAGCTGGTTTAGCATTGACAATTTTCAAAAAGATCAATTCACACAGCTACGAAACCACTATTTTGGATTATAATAGTTGTACCAGTTTTATATGACGCCGGCTGTACATGCAAATATTTTGGCTAATTGATTCTTCCGGTAATTTCGCAACTAGTTAGCAACTGTCAAGTACCAAAATTAGGAATTGTACACCAAATTTCGAATAAGTGACATAAAATACAGAAAGATATGCACTTTCCCAGCAATTTTCCATTCACGATTTGACAGCTGTCAAGTGTCGGGACCAAATATTTGACATTCATCGTTCATTTGTCAGCTAGTTGACAGTTAAGCATTAACGAATTGCGTGATAAAGTCATTTCTTGTCTTTTTTTTGGGTTATCATATTCAGATCCTCAACTCATTCAAGAGCTATAAAAATTAACTCACAGTTACGTCAGAAGAAAACTGTTTGAAATATTCCAGGTTCAAGCAGGCAATTTTGGGAGAATCAGGATAAACGGTAAATATGAAATGGTCATATTTTGTTTGGAACGTGTCATAGAAAAAAAAAAGGAAATTATTGGGAAAACAGCGGCTGAAAACTTACGGCTTGAAAAATGAATACTTTTGCCACAAGGGGCCAGAAGTACGGATGTTTTTCCAAAACATTTAATTTCGCCAATTGCCCGTTTTTTCATTATCTGTTCAATAGGGCGTGAACTTATTGAGAATCAGTAGGGGTGTATTTACCACTCTTCACCATAGGATTTTTTTCCCAAAGACTCCTTGCCAAATGGTAACCATTTTTTGACCTTAAAACAAAAATCAAAAATATTGAAAATAGTTTATTTGATTATAAGTTTTTTTGGCATTTGTTAAATAATTTCTATAGGTCTTAAATAATTAGTAATGTGTGCCTACTCAATGTTCCTCATTATTTTTTTCCACTCACTATTTTCCAGATATTTTAGATGCAATAGTTTACTTTCACAATCTATTCAGTGAAATGCCCATTTTGAATGGCCATATCTCCTACTGCATGAATCGTACAAAAACAAAAAAAAAGTATTCGAATTGTTATCTCAACGGGCATCAATTAGGCTTATATGCTTATTTCAAGCAAGAACAGTTTTTTCGTAAAGTCTAAGAAATCAGGATTTATTGGTGAAAATCGAAATTTCTCAAGTCCAATTGTAAGTTTATTTTTATTAGTTAATGCCCCCTCACTCTATTCTAAGGTCCACACTTCCAAAGTTGTATTATCGGATTTGACACACCTGCACCCTCCTTAACAAAATTAAATTCACCAATTTACTTCCACTAATTTTGAATCAATCAGCCCACAATTCACTTTCTTGACGTAGTAGTAGTTATCACACCTCAGAACATCAGTAGATGGTACAGTAATTTTACTAGTTCGTTGGGTTCCTTTAACACCAAAGTACTTGTTACATTGAAAAAATATGCAATCTCGTGAAATAGTGTTCTGAAAGTAAAATCAATAGGATAATATTATAATTAACCTTCTACCACTGAAAAAAAGTTAGTTTTTCCAACCAGTAGAGAACAATTTTTCAAGCAATATTTCAATTAAGAATTACAATCACTACTTAAATTCCAATTATACTAAATAGTACCCTAGGTGACAATGGATGTTACTTAATATGACTTATGAGTTTCACATTTACCAAATCAACAATACTTCAGGTGTTTATCCGGAAAATCTATCTTCAAAGTAGAAAAATTAATAATTGAACACAAGGTCTATCATACATTTCTTTTGTTTGAATTTGTCACAATCAACCAAATGATACGAATACTGGGAATAGCTTCCAGATTTTTCCCAATAAATCAAATTGTTACTACCTTAGGAACTATCAACAAACTTTTGGCATATGGGTTGAATTATTATACAAGGTGTCCATCTATAAATTGGCACATTTTAACAACTTATAACTCGAGAACGGAAAAACATATCGACATGCGGTTTTCACTAAACTTCCTAAATTTACTTCTAGTTTCTGTTGACATTGTTGCCGCATGTAATTTTTTTCTGGAAATTGACGAAAAAAAAATTGATGTTTTTGAACCAAAATTGTGATCTTAGAAACCTTTGAAAATACCCTTTCTTCTTCTATCCAAAAATGTATACATTGTTGGCATTTACCCACGTTTTTAGGGAATAATTTATTTTTTCATGAAACCACTTCCAAATCTAAAGGACCACATTCTAACAACTTAAAACTATATAATGAGACAAGGTATTGAAAACAGGTTTTACTTAAAAATAAAAAACAAAACATACATTAATAAAGTAATTGTTGAATATGACCTCCATTTTTTTCAATACATGTATGTAAGCGCAATAAAAAATGTGTAAATGCATTTTGGAGCATTTCTGGAGTAATTACATTAAACACATTGATTATGTTATTCCTCAGTTCTGCTGAATTTGAAGGTATTGGATCGTAGCATCTGTCCTTAATGTACCCCCATACAAAAAAATCCGGTACAGTCAAGTCTGGAGAATAGGGAGCCCATTCAATAGGACCTGCTCGACCTATCCACTTGTCTCCAAAGGTTATATTCAAAGAATTCCTCGCTATTGAAGAGTAATGCGGTGGAGCACCAACTTGCTGGAAATATACATCATTTAGTATACCTTCTTGTTGTAGTTGAGGATAGAAAAAGAGTTCTAGCATATCCGTATAATTGTTCCCATTTACTGTTTGTTTTTGGAAAAAAAATAGTCCATAAATTTTTGTATTGGAGACACCACACCAAACATTTACCTTGGGGGAATCTCTTTCAAACTCGTTGAATGCTCTAGGATTTTCATCACCCCAAATCCTACAGTTATGTTTGTTTACGCGGCCATTTAAGTGAAATGTTGCTTCATCTGACATTATTAAATTAACGTTTGGTTGATTTCTAAACAAATCTAATAACGTCTCACACATAAACAATCTCTTTTCGATTTTTTGGAAAGTCTGAATCTTATATGCTTTAAACTTGATTATCTTTAAAAGCTTATGCACCTTACTCTTTGACATATGTAAGGGTTGAGCGATTTTTCTGATAGATATTTTATTATTGTTTCTTTTTAAAATCTCTCTTAACTGTAAAACATCATTCAAAAGAATATCTTGAGCGTTTTGAATGTGTCTCTCTTTTCTCTCCAATGTTCCTGTTCCTGTAAACTGACTTACCCAGCTTATAATAGAATTTCTAGTAGGCGGATTTTTTTCAAAAATGTCTCTAAATCTTCTTTGTGTATGCGTAATTGATTTACTTTCATTAAACACTAAAACGCAATGGGCTTTTTCGGTTTTGGTAAACATTTTTTTCGGTACCAGCTTTCTCTTGCACTAAAATTATTGCTAATCTGACACTTCTGTCAACTCGATTTGCGTTACACAGCACCCTTGATAAATTAATATTATCTATTAAGTCATTCATATTCTATGCTCAGCTGGGTAAGTCAATTTACAAAAATGAGTACATTAAATAGAAAATGTGTACTGAAAATGCTCACGATAATCCTTTAAATGATAATTTATGGATGAAGGTTTGCAAATAATTATTAGAAATAGGAATTTGGTTCGCAAGAAGCCCTCAATATGAATTTGAAAAATTGAATTTTGAAAGAAACTCTCAGACGTTTGAGACTTGGCAACCACGTTAGATACAAAATGAAACATTTTTAAGAATTTCAGTAAAACCTGTTTTCAATACCTTGTCTCATTCTATAGTTTTAAGTTGTTAGAATGTGGTCCTTTAGATTTGGAAGTGGTTTTATAAAAAATTAAATTATTCCCTAAAAACGTGGTGAATGCCAACAATGTATACATTTTTAAATAGAAGAAGAAATGGTCTTTTCAAAGGTTTCAAGAATTACAGGGTGTCCTATTTAATCTAAGATCACAATTATGATTCAAAAACCTTAATTTTTTTTTCGTCAATTTTCAGAAAAAAATTACATGCGGCAACAACGTCAACAGAAACTAGAAGTAAATTTAGGAAGTTTAGTGAAAACTGCATGTCGATATCTTTTTCCGTTCTCGAGTCATAAGTTGTTAAAATGTGTCAATTTATAGATGGACACCTTGTATATCTGGAAAAATAACCCATTCAAATCTATACTTTGGTGAGTGTTTACCGTGTTATTTGAAAGTATAGGTATGTTACACTGATATAGTTGAAGTGAATCACCATATTCATTAAATTCAATTCTCCAACTGGTGACTCCAATTAAATTCAGAATTTGAATAACCACTGCCAATTATGGAGACTTAACTTTCTTGAATAAGCCAATCCAATATTAAAAAATGTATAGCAATATTTATATATTGTATGGAATAAATTAAATTCACCTAACCCGCAGTCTAATTGATTGGGTTCAACGAAGTGTTTCATTATTAATTGGAAGTATTTCGACTGTAGAATACCAACCTAATTAGACAAAAGGTTTTTACTGACTGAGTTACAGGGTGCTTCATTGGAAAATTCCAAAATTCTTTGTACTCTACTGAATTAGGTTGAATGAATGGAAATTATGTCGTTGTAGGTGTGGAGCAAGATTAACTCAGGAATATGATGTTTTTTATTGGGAACAAATTGTGGTCTTAGAAATAACTAACTGAACATGTTCCTGAATGAATCACCCAGTAATTCAGATAGGTGACACACTTGATTCAGGTAACTTCGGTTAAATCTTGAAGTTTTATTTGTTCAATTGATTATGGGAAACCCCGTATATTCCACATAGTTGAAGTTATCCAAATACTATCTACCAGTTGGATGAATAATCAAAAACAAAAAGACTATTTTCATTAAATCTAAAACAAAAGTTCTATATGTAATCATTTTACAAGCATTTCGTATAATCCATTTGCACCCATTCTCGGTAAATAACATTTAAGATTATTAACCACAATACGTTTGATATGTATGACAAATAACGATCACTCTTAGAACGACTTATCCAGGCTGTCACTATCAAATTGTATTTAGTATAACTGGAAAATATTTGCGCCTAAATAATTCAACATTTTGTCATTGATTATACAGAATAAAGACACCATAGGGTACTCTTGAATTTCGAATGAGGATGAGTTCCAAAAAAATAATGGATAATTCATTGATGGATGCTGCAATGAATGATCACTATTTCAACAAACCATACATACAGTACAGTATATTTTTGTTGTTCATTTGATAGTAGGCGAAAAATATTGTATTCACAAGCGTAGCCAGAAAACTATCAAAATCGAGGCTGCGCCAAGTGGAAGAAGCAGTTCCACTTGTTCTAATCACTTCGCGAATGGACTTTCATTCAGAATGATTGGAGTTGTGAAAGCAGTTGAATTATTTGAAGATTGTGAAGGCACTGTGAAACTTTTCACGGAACTGATTATAATTTTTCAATGAGCACACTGCTCTGTTGATAATAATGAATCTAATAATAGATCGGTATAATCAATTTCGTAGTATTTTTGTAGTATTGATATTCACTATTTTCTGTTGATTTTTTCGGAAAATGAAGTTACAATCTTCCCTATATCTTTCAATTCAACGTTCAAGTAGCGTTTCAGCTACCGTTATTGAAAGCAATTAGGATTTTAAATTCTAGTTTCTATCTCACACTCACAAAAAAACTCTACAACTAGACAATCAATGATATTTTGGAGTTCAAGACTGCAAAAAATTTGAATGTCCATTCAAAGTCAATCCTATAATCAGAAATAATGGAGAAAATCGATGAGATTTGGAATTGAAAATAACAATTTTTTGGTATTTCCAAATGTTTTTATCAATAAAACCTTCACAGAGTATAGAAAAACTGTTCACCTACCGTGAACCAACACACATTAATAGATACCTAATCGAATTTTGAATCCAATTATTCTATAAGCGTAAAAAGAGGGATAGCGAAATTTTTATAGGATAGGGCCAAAATCACTTGTTCCAATGATATTGAATCCGTTAAGGAGGAAACAATTTCAAATAACAATGAATACTCGACAGAATTTGTAGACAAACAAAGAATAAATATAAATAACAGCTATGATATCAATTCAGAACCATATGATCGTTTTGGTGGGGACTGACCCCCAAAACGATCATATGGTTCTATAGAGTGATTATGCTGCCTATGCTCACATATGCGGCTCTGGTCTGGTGGCCGAGAGTAACCTTGGTCACGGCTAGATCGCAACTGGCACGCCTTCAAAGGGTGGTCAGTTTGGGGGCAACTGGCTGCATGAGGACTACACCAACTGTTGCGATGAAGGTGGGTGATCCTTGGTCTTCGGCCTTTCCACCATGTGATCGAGGCTGAGGCGGGGAGGGCTTTCCTGCGCTTGAAACGGCTGGGATACGTGCGAAGAGGGGAAGAGTGCAGGCACGTCAAGAAGCTCCGGCTCCTGGAAGATATTCCAGTTCTGGCTCGAGCGGCTGATGAATGCCTGCGTAAGTACTACTTCGCTACCCCATATAGGGCCATGATTCGGGATAGAGAGTCCTGGGAAGAAGAGAAGAATACACAGCCTAATGGGACCGTCTGGTACACAGATGGCTCATGCTCTGGTGATAGAGCAGGGGCTGGAATTCACTCCAGGAACCCAAGAACACAAGTTTGTGTACCATTGGGTGAGGGTGTATCTGCATATCAGGCCGAGATATATGCTATCTTGGAATGTGCGCAGATAAACCTGGATAGAGGTTATGTGGATCGACGCATAACCATATACACCGACAGTCAGGCAGCAATTAAATCCCTGAGTGGGTATACCAGCAACTCAGGACTTGCTAACGAATGTCGAGAACGACTTGCTAATCTTGCAAGGCGGAACGTGGTGCGGCTAGAATGGATTCCAGCCCACTCTGGTTTTGAAGGCAACGAGATGGCGGATGCACTGGCTGCGGAAGGGGCGGCAGCTCCTTTCTGCGGCCCGGGCCCGACCCTGTGCCTAACAAAACAAAGAATACGCAAGAAGACGAAGAAGTGGCTGAGGAATCAGCACCTCGCTCATTGGAATGCTCTGCAGGGTCCTAGACAATCCAAACTTCTACTGAAGGGATATACTGATGGACACGCCAGGGCAGCTACTGAACTACCAAGGAGTAGGCTAAGGAAAATAGCAGGACTCCTAACAGGGCAATGCTGTATGAGTGAGCACCTCTACAATCTAGGAGTAGAGGAAAGTTCCCTATGTAGGGGTTGCGGCATGACTGATGAAACGTCAGTTCATGTTCTCTTAGAGTGTCCACACTGTGCTGTATTACGCAGGCGAATCTTCGGAGTCACTGTCATGGCTCCTGGAGACACAAGCAGGCATCCACTGAAAAAGGTTGTGGCCTTTATTGAAGGGCTCGGCTTCATTGATGACTAGGTAGCAGGAATGGCACAATGGGCCCGCCAGTGGCCTCAGTGTCGGAACCTTGGCTTGAGTTGTCCAGGACAAGGCTCGCCTGTACATTCAGTAGCAGTAGCAGTAATATCAATTCAACTAACATAATTCCCGGAAACCTCACAATAGCTCATTTTGAGAGTTTATCAGGTAGAATCAAGGAAATTGGTGATCAATCTAATGATACGTTGAGATCTATACTAACAAATACTAAACCAAAAAATAAGTGAATAACAATCTCCAAAAAACATCATATATTAAATATCCTGTGAATTCTACAAATTGTGTGAAACATCTGGACCATTGAACACTAAACACAAGAAGTAGGTTTTGAAGATTTGATAGGTACTTGCAAACATCCACGGGAATAGGGGGCATCCCATTCAATTGGATTTGGCAAACATAATAATGAAAGAGCTCAATGATATAAGACAAAAAATCAAAGAAAGTACTTCGATACAACTTGGATACTACTGCGGATTATTCTGGAGGCTAGTATTCCAACCAAATGCAATAATCAATTAACTGCGTTATTCCAATTCAACTGCGTTATTCCAATAGTATCATAAATTTTCATCTAGGTTTTCCTATAATTTATCATTGTAATTGTTGTTAATCGATGCACATTCCAATACACAAAATCACAAAAACAAAAATAAACATGTCCCAAAAAAGTATAACCAAACGCGTTTTATCATATATTCATATATTTCCGTCATAAATTAACGATTATTATCCTAAAATCCGTCCCTGGAGCGTACACTTCACTGGATCCTATCCCTAGTAGGCTATAATATTGTTGAAATTTCATGCAAAGAATATTTCACATTTTGTGAGCTACTGTGAATGGACTTTAAAAATTCAATAACAAACTTTCTTGCAGTCTTGAACTTCAAAATGTTAATTTCTTAGTGGTCGAATTTTTTCGTTAGTGTCAGAATTTGGAAATTCAATTGCTCTTGATAACTCTACTGAAACATTGGATTGGAAAATATGAGGAAAATTGTGGTTAAACTTCACAGAATAGTCAGCAAAAAGAATGATGAATACACCACAACAAACAATATTCACATGTTCCAACAAAACACCTCCATACAGCTTGAAAAAAAAATAATTATTCCAATGCTAAAGCCAGTTTATTCGTCCCACCAACTTTTCATCAATTTTCAAAGTTGTTTGTATCAATAAATAAGGTATCTGTAGTGATGAGATTTTATGGAAATAATTGGAAATATAACGCTAATCTGATACAATTGGAATTGGAATAATAAAAACTATTCAATCATCCATTTTATAATTTCCATACTATGTAGTCTGTTCAAATTTTCTGTTCAGTAGGTTGTAAAACGGAAGTTACTTCAATTGAATAATTCAGGCGCAAAACAACTCGTACGATAGAAATTTTTTTTTTGTAACATTTCACCTGTTCAGAATGTTAATAATTTCATTAAAAGTCATGTCAACTATTTAATTCAACTCAATATTTTTTTTCAATATGTATAACTTTGTTCACTTTGTTAGCACTTGTTTAACACTTATATTTAGTCACAGTTCACGAGAAATATTGATTAGCACCAAATAATTATTATGGAGAATAATAACAGCCAGGATGATGGACTGCATTGTAACCAGGATAGGCCCCGGCCACCATGTTGCATTGCTGCTGGATTCTCACCTGCAAATAAATAAATGTGATCATTAGAAATTTTATAAAGTTTGTGAACTGGTAGTGTGTTTTACAAAGTTTTTTCACTTCAAGCATGTTCAGGATAGTACCTTTAAGTGGATTTTTGAAGAAGATGAAAACAAATATTCAGACTTATTCTGGATATAATCAACATCAAATAACAGCAAGAGAACCAGCGGAAGCTTTATTTTTATGGGAAATTTTTAATTTTCACCGACAAAGTGACATAAAACAGATAACATAAAAAGAACAAAATATTGAGGTAAATAGAAATACTGACTATACCCTAAAAGTCGGAGAGCTAGCAACACGTGTTTCATGAAGTGTTTGATGCACCTTGAAATTTTGTGCTATAGTATCGAATGGATAGCTGAGCAGGTAAGCAATTGTTGGCAAGCCCTACCTGGGGACACCAGATACTGCGCATAGGAGAAAGGTATAAAAAAATGTAGCCCAAATTCAGGCCAACAAACAGAAATCTAATTTTCAAAGCATATAAAATATTCACATCGACAACAAACAAATTATGGTCATTGTTGATGGTGGAGAATTACAGATATTCAAGTTACTTTAATTATATTTATTACAATTAAATTGAAAAGAATATGACAATTGATAATATGTTCTGGCAATAACAATACTACAAAATTAATAGCATTGTAGAGCAATATGCAGTATTAGGTTTGTTCCCGTAGCAAGTTCCTAACTGTTATGGAAATAACAGTCTGCGCAGTATGAAAAAAGCGTTCCAGAAGAGCCTGAACTCTGATACGGCGCAGACTCAATATGTCCATAACAGTTAGGAACTTGCTACTGGAACAAACCTATTAATTTAAACATTTCCAACAGTTATCTTTATGTTGCCGGATTAAGTGTAATAAACCACTTTTCAAATACTTCTGAGATACCTTCTTCCTTCTTTTTAACTTCAAAAACCAATAATGTATTTTCTACCAAATCCATTCTTTTCTATATTGTTTTATATCTTCCATGGCATGTTCTTCCGATGAACTTCCCAAATATGTATACAGTGCTTTTCAGATAAAAGTATCCACCTTTAATAACTTTTGTAATACTGGTAATTAGAGAAAATCCAAAAACACGTCAATTTATGTTGGAAGGGGCAAGCATTAAGGCTTATTTAAACTTACTGGAAAAGCCACCCCTCACCCCTAGCAGCATCCCCTTTGTTTTTTTAAATCACTTTTCATATTTTTTATGTAAAATTTGGATACTCCTCTTTGAGCTGATTTCAAAAATGTATAATACTTGTAGGTTAAAGTGGTTAGTTTATGAGATAAACAATTTTTCTTTTAAGAGCACAAATTTTACTTATTATTTACTTTCACCTTATTTGCCTGTACTAAAATGGGTTGTACAACAGTTCAAACTCTTTAATCTTTTAAACTGTGCTATTTATTATGAAGTTACAATGAGTGTTCAAAATGAGTACCATTCACTTCCATACATTGGTATAATCTATTTTGAAATGCCTCTCTGACATTGCTTGATACGGCTGGATTTAATTGTCGACATCCATTTTCTATCCTCTCTCGTAAATTATCCAGAGATTCTGGTTGGGTAGCATAAACTTTTGTTTTTGAATGCCCCCATAAAAAGAAGTCTAGGGGTGTTAAATCCGGTGACCTAGGTGGCCACTCCATCATCTTCCCCCTTCTACCTATCCAACGAGCGGGGAATGTTTCGTTTAAAAATTGTCGGACAGGCATAGCATAGTGTGGGGGAGCTCCGTCTTGTTGAAATACCAGTAAATCTTCGAAAAGGTTATCATCATTTTCTATTATTGTTGTAATACGTGGGTCAACCCCTTCTCTGAGTAACTCAAGATATGATTCACCATTTAAATTTCCGTTGATGAAGAAAGGTCCGACAATGTGGTCACCTAGGATACCACACCAAACGTTTAACTTTTGGGGATGTTGTGTATGGAATTCACGCATAATATGTGGATCACTTTCAGCCCAATATCTACAATTATGCCTACTTACTAAACCATTTAATGAAAATGATCATTCATCAGAAAAGCAAATATTGTTTAACAATTGTGGATTGTTATTGATAATTTGCGTCATTGATTCGCAAAACTCTAGACGACGATCAAAATCATCTTCATTCAACTCGTGCACCAACTTAACTTTGTATGGGTGGTACTTGAATTTATGTAGAACTCGGAAAACTGTAGAAGATGAAACACCGATCGCTCTACTTATTGTTGACAACGATTGGGGTTGTTGAGCCTCTAAGCTGACTTGCCCTAAAATTGCCACCTGGATTGCTTCGTTATTTACGAGTCCCTCTCGCTTATGCACTTTATTGCAAACAGACCCTGTTGTGGTAAATTTCTCCATCAGTTGAATTACATACTTATGAGTTGCATGTCTTCTGTCATGTAATTCGTTGAATATTCCAGCAGCAGCTCTTGCACAACTATCATTTTGGTAGTATAAACCTACAATTTCAATTCTTTCTTGCAAAGAGTAAACCATTTCAGAGAAACAAAATAAATAATGTATCAAATTACACTATCAATAGTGACTACAAATTCTAGTTGACAATGTCAAACTTTAATGAAAAGTAGAGTTTTTTGTTGTTTGGATTTTTTAAGTAGAATAAATAGCACAGTTAAGAAGATTAAAGAGTTTGAACTGTTGTACAACCCATTTTAGTACAGGCATATAAGGTGAAAGTAAATAATAAGTAAAATTTGTGCTCTTAAAAGAAAAATTGTTTATCTCATAAACTAACCACTTTAACCTACAAGTATTATACATTTTTGAAATTAGCTCAAAGAGGAGTATCCAAATTTTACATAAAAAATATGAAGAGTAATTTAAAAAAATAAAGGGGATGCTGCTAGGGGTGAGGGGGTTGCTTTTCCAGTGAGTTTGAATAAGCCATAATGCTTACCCCTTCCAACATAAATTGACGTGTTTTTGGATTTTTTTTAAATAACAGTATTACAAAATTTATCAAAGGTGGATACTTTTATCTGAAAAGCACTGTATAACAAATAAATAGTACTTACATTTGACTCGTCAAAAGGTGACACAGATTTAATTTGTTTCAAGAAAGTCTGAAAGTTTCTTTGAAGCTTGCAAAATTTTGTACAGCACAGATCTTATTTTTGTTCTTCGTACGACATTTTTTATTCACTCATCACAATTTTTCAAAAGTCCTGGTATTCCACCAATATTATCTGCACTATATAATGTTCCTCTACTTCAGTATTCCCTAAATACTCGCTAAACCGACTTGAAAAAAAATGTAAAGTAATAATGTACCCACTGCTTGAGAATACTTTTGGTAATTCATCAAATATTTATTTATTTATCTGTCAGAACTATCAAAAATGAAAACTATCAGCTGATGTCAATATTAAAAAGTGTTGTGTGAAACTGGGCTGAATCTGACTAATCAGAGGTCTACAGAATTGCCAACTTAAATTCAAATCACTCCTCCTGGTTTTTAAATGAGGTATAGCTATATACAATATACTATTAAATTACCTTGGAAACGCTAAGACCTAAATGATAAGAGCCCCACGGGGTCTTGTCAGTGTAGTTGATTGCTAATTGGCTATTTTTGAACACGTGGCTAAAAATACACAGTTTCAATAGGTTTAAATGTCAAATAAAGAATTAGCGGAAGTAATTACACAAAAGCATCAAAATTACCAATAATTTTTCATGAAAGCGTGTTTTCTAATAACTGCATAAGTTTATTTTCATATTTGGCGAGAGACTCCGACTTCGAACGAGGAGGGCTCTTTCAACACAATATGAAAATAACTGAATGCAGTTTTTACAGACAACATGCTTGAATAAAAAATTATCGGGCTTATTTTGATGCACGCGTGTAATTCGGTAAAATGTTTTGTAACGTTGTTACTATTTTTCCGATATCCGGTAGTATATATTTCAGTATTTTTTTATTTTTTTAATATTAATATCACCCTCTTACGTATCTAGTTGTTAAAATTGCGGTATTAATAATTATTTGATATATGTGTATTAGTTTTAAAACATCTGGTATATTGCACCTGTATGATTTACGATACAGTACGCGCAAATCAGTCCGCGCATTTCTTGAGATTTTTAAGTAGGAGACCTACTGAGTGGGGTCGACAGAAAAATAATAAAACTTGGCAGCGAGACAATAATTGGCTCTCTGTCTCTTGTTCTTATTTCTCTTTGCTTTGCACGTATAATACCAGCTGCCGTTATCCGACCGACCGTTTGCGGAGACTGATTTTCGTGCACGAGGTAAGCGAATTGAAAGAGTATATTGTAAATAATTTCTTCCGTTATAAACTCATTTACGCCTGACTTCTTTTATTTTAACATTATCATTGATAAAATTTAATTTTGCTTATTGCCTGCTTAATTGTAGTAAAAGATTCTGTGTATTTGTGTACAATTCCGAACTATAATTTATATTGTTGGCTTTAGGGAAAAGAGATATATTTGGGAAATTTCAAGGATTGTCGCTGCCAGAGCAGGTAGATTCTTGAAAGGTTTTCAAAGTATTTCGTGGAAACCCGACTGCCACCGTTCATCTGGCAGGAAAATATTTTCAGGAATCTCAAAGGCTGATCGCTGCCTAAGCAGGTGAATTCTTGAGTGGCTATGAAAATTTTTAAAAGAAACCCGACCTAAGGAAACAGTTCATTGTAGTAGATTGAGATAATTGATCAAAGACAACTTGGAACAGTCTCGTAGGTGCACGCTGCCTTAGCAGGTGCTAACATTTCGAGGATTTTCCAAGGCGTTGAGCGAAATAATCTCACGAGTGTTCGCTGCATAAGCAGGATCACAAGGGAGAGATTTTCGAACTCTATTGTCTAGCTTTCATTTAAGTGAGTAATTTGGCACCAACGGCTGGGGTAACGTCAATCTAAAAACAGGTTCCGACAACCGTGATAACCTGGAATAATCTTGTACATGTACGCTGCCAAAGCAGGTACAACATTCGGGAGGTTTCCAGGCAAATTGATAAAATTTCCGTTTTAAGTATCGGCAACTAAAGTTTTTTTTTATAAATGACTTTCGTTTTGATTAAATCTGTACACAAATATCAAGAAACGCTTAGTTAGACCCGCTAGTACCCTAATAACGCTTTCTTTGTGTATTTATCATTTGACCGCTAGTTAAGATTCACCATTTTCACCTGCATCTAGTCATAACAGTAAGCATTGCACCTCAGCTTGTACGTATCTTGTAAAACGAATTCAACTAATTTATTGCTTGGTGTTGTGGTTTTTTTTGGTTTTAGTATTAACGTAGTTAATTATTGTAATATAGGTACTATTTAATTTTAATATTCATTTAGTTATTCAAAAATGAAGCTCCGTATTTTCAAAATAAATTATTTCAAAGTAGAAATAAAAAAACTATAATTTCTCAGCAACTGGTAGTTTCATTTTCCGATAGTGGTGAACAATTAAAGCCTGTTTCCCTCTACGTGTTACGTCAAGGTCAAGAACAAGAGACCCCTGGAATTACTTAACCTCCATCTGGTCCCTGGTAACTCTAGACGCTGCATTCTCAAGAGTTCGGTGGAGTAAAACATGCCAAAAATCTGGCGAGAAAATCTAGTAGATACTGAACCCGTGGGTGTCATAGTGACGTCCGTAATCGTAGTCAAAAAAGAAAGCACGTCACAGTTTCTCGAGTAGAATAAATAATAGCATTGTATTTTTGGGTTCACTTTCGGTCATTTTTCCTTGAATAAAACTTGAAGAATCACGACATTTCAACGAATTTCAAAATTTGGCATATATCACAATGAAAAATGCGCAATTTTAACACTCGTTTCAATGGCTACGGACCTACAGGGAAATTTTCGATAGATGGCGGGATCTTTTCGATGGAAAAGATCCCGCTTCATATGATATTTTCATATGAGGGTGATATTCGCATTAAGATCCTGCCTTCTACTGATAAGATCCCGCCAACTATCGACAATTTCCCTGTAGGTACGTGACTATTGTAACGAGTGTTAAAATTGGGCATTGGTCATTGTGAATGCCAAATTTAAAAATCCGTTGAAATGTCGCGATTTGGACAAGATTCTTTGAGTTCTATTCAAGAAAAAGCGACTGAAAGTAAACCCAAACATACAATACTTTCATTCCTTCTACTCGAGAAATATTCTAGCGCAATTCACTCTTGCATCAAAATGAACCTGATAATTTTTTATTCAAGCATGTTGTCAGTAAAAACTACATTCGGTTATTTTCATATTTTGGAGAGAGAGCGCCTGACTCCGCAGTTATCTTGCAGTAGCTAACTTAAAACCATAGATCACGTCACTTATTTGCTTCTTTTTGTTGACTTTCCCTCTCAATAGTCCTGCTCAATATACGACTCAGTTTTTTCAACATTTTATACATTTATTCCGTGAAAGATGCCTAATCGCGTGGAAAGAAAACAATTTTTCAATTCCTGTCCCCAGGCGGATCGATTGTGAATATTAAGCATTTCGATACATATTGTTTTTAGCTTTTAGGATTTTGCCATATTCACATGTCATTTCATTCAATTTGATTTTCCCTCAAGAAATGTTGCTTTCAGACTAACAAAGTATAGTTCAGATTTCCAAATGTCAATGCATAGGCGTACATTTACTATAACTGAGAAAAATATATATTTAGGTAAAGTCGTGAGCTGAAATAGATACTTTAACTTATTTTCACTGTTTATGAATGGAATAAAATAATTGATACATGCATTGTAAATCCAAATTTCCATCGCCGACGCTTCCAATAGCTAAACTGGAATCGGATGTGCTCTTACCGCTCCGCAAGCAGATGTAACATACAATCAAATTTCTGCTCCTTGTAATACTGTACCCAAACGTTTGAGAAAGCCACTGTGTTAGCGAAATGCGTCACAGCATTCCGTTTAATATAATTTAGATTTCGAAAAATCGAGTTGTTTTATTGCATCAGAAATATCACTAAAATGTACCACTTGCTTCATCTAATATTGAGTGGGATGTTCTCATGTAGTTGGGATGTAAGCGATCTCTCTCTATATAGTTGTATTGAAGCGCCCTCTTCAAAAACATGTTTGCGAATACCTGAATTATGCATCTCTATATTGTCAATGTGCTTTTTGTGCTCATTTATTCTGATTATCAGTGGTCTAGCTCTCTCAACCGAATGAAATTTGTCGCATGGATAGGAGTTTTGATAAATGCGGTTTTTTGGAGATTGTTGCAGTGTAAATTATGAACAGAGCTAATTATATTATGATAGTTCGATAAAATGAGGTAGAACGACGACATATTTGATGCTTTTTTCCATGATTGTGTAGACAATGTGTTGTCGACTTTTCAATTGTATTCTTGTAGATACGAGTAAGTAGGTAATTCTTAACTGATATTCCTTAATTGAAAAAAAATTCCCATTACTATTACTTACTTGCATGTATCACTCTGAAGATGGCGTAAGAGCCGAAAGCGCTTCGCAATTTCAAAATTAGATTCATTTTACACGGAATACACTATTTGCTTGACTTTCTAGTCACGTGTACACAGCTATAAAAATATTCAACATTTGTTTCAACCTCTCTGGAAATTGAAATGAATTTTCTCAAGGTGTTGAAAAACACAACCTGCAACCACTTTTGGGATGATCATTTGACATTTCATGCAATGTTCCAAGATTGGTCAGGAGTTTAGTTTAGATGTAGGCAAAGACTGTTAAGACTTAGTGCGTTAAATCAATTGTAAGAAATCAGACTATCATTCTCCTGTCAGTGTCAGTGTTGAAAATAGTGATTATTAGTATTGTATTATCATGCCAGAGTCTCGGTTTCAACTGATTCTGGTGAATACATATTATGAAGAATCTCCACTTTCAATTTTATAAACACACATTCTCTCAATTGAGAGTTTCGTGTGAATTGCGACAAGTTCGTGAAACTTTGGTGTTTGGATCCCAAGAATTTTTGGTCTGTCTATAGTATTCCCCCTCCCACTAGTTTCAACCCATATATACATGGAAAATTTTGAAGCCCGAATGACCATTGAAGTAGAACCATTGTCTGGTGGAGATTGTAGACGACATTTTCGCAGTATCGACTTATGATCAGGTACCTTTGACATACCTGAATGGAGGAAAACCATTGATATTATTTGGAATTGAAAGAAAACTGGATGGTTCCAATTAAACTCCAAGTCAAACCACAATATAATTTATTGTCCAAGATAGAAACATTTTTAACGTATACCATTTCCTTCCTCTCACACTGTATATTATGTATTTTAACCATCACTTGTGCGCTTCTCAAGCAGGGCCTCCTATCAAAATTACGCTTTGTTTTTAACTAGTCTCATAGTCCTGGACTGAGCAATTATATTATAGTGAGGTTGAATTAATTTTACAAATCGTTGATTTATAATATTGTCACGGGAATGAATATTACTGTACGTACCTACCTAATAAATTGTTAATTTTTATCCACGTTATTGTATTACTATGTATTTGTTTCCCATTAATAATATGTTTAGTTTCACAGCCATTCGATCATAATTCATGGTGATGATATTTTGTTTCCATTTGTCAAATGAAAGGTTGATATTCAGAGAGTATACAATTATTAGCTGTTGCAGCGATCACATTATCACAATACCAATAAGTATTCTAGTACCTTCTTCGTACACTACCTATTCGCTCAGCGTGAACTTCGACTATTTATTCTTGCTTCCGTGCATGTTCTATCCTCGAGTGAAAGAGGGAGTTTATTTTCTAATTTCGAATATTGGTAACACCGATTGTGAAACGATTTTCCGGCTCGTGATGGTAAGAAAGGAGAAAAAATCAAGCAGACTTCGGGGAGATCTGTCGTTCTTCATGGTGTCTCAATATCTTCAAGCTTTTCATATTTACACCATTCAGTTGTCATTCTACCTATTTCACAGGGTTCAAGGAGAGGCTTACTTTAAAAACGAGGCCGACACTCAAATCGAGGCCTATTTCTACTTGGGGGCCCATCCTCAAAGCAAGTTCAAATTGGGGCCTACGTGGCTTAAGTCAACCCTCACTCAGTATCGTGCTCAACCCTACCTTAATATGGCCCATCACCTAGATGTCTAGCTGTCTGGAATCTGAAAATTCATACCAGCAACGTTACAGTTCACCGTTGGATATCTACATACAAAAATTACCACCATCGAAAAACGATCTGAGGGCAGATTATCCGAGAAACCCTTAGATAAATAGGTATTTTAAGTAGATATTCTCATGCATAACTGGATATTACTATGTATCCGACGATTATATTTAATGTTTTATTATATATTATTTGAATCTGATCAGATTTCATTAATAATTGATTTTAAATATTTATTTTGGGATATCGTTCCAAAAATCACATTTCGACATTTTCTTTTGTCATTATCAATGATAAAACATCATTGGGGTTTCTGACTATTATTTCATAATACTCTGTCTAAAATAATTCAATGCTTTCTGGATTACATGTCAGCAAAAATTTAGTGGCGCTCAATCAAAATATCCACAATATAATCAATTAAGGTTATAAATGCCAAATTGTTGACAGAACCGACAGAGCAGAGCAGCTATCAAATCACGAAAATCTGTTTTTCCATAAACTTAACTTTAATCGATACCTCTTCCACCCGGCAAAGTTAACTCCGCCATTTTGAAGTTAACTATAACATGTGACGTCATTCTACAAGTTTCAGTTATATGTTAAAATAGTTTCATAACACCCACCCCTATACTGAACGATTGACACATGAAAGTCAAATTCAAGTACCAATGCTCAGAAAATAAATTCCTAACGAACAATCACCTTTATTATCAGTAGCAAAGAATCTTAGAACATAAAGTAGTAAGGAAGGAGCGTGTGCTACATCTCCCATAATAAATAAAAGAGACAAAGTCGGTCATTTTGGATAACCATTTTATGACTTATTGTTTGTTTGGTCGCTGTTTGAAAGTTGGTTTTTATGTTATATTTTGCCGATTATTTCTAACTCAGATGTTTTAGTTTATAATAGGATTTTCTAAGGTTAAGTTGGTTGTTCAGTTTCGTTATAATATAATAGGTACTCTCAGTGATATAAATATAGTTTTTAAGACAATGGTTAGTTGTAGTGCTTGTGGACGTTCAAAGACTGCTTAAAACCACGCTTTGAAAATTACTTTTCATCGGTGAGTACATATTATTATAATAATTATAATCTACAGATGTGAATATTGGTCTTTGTGTTGAAAATATAAAAAAAAACACATAGTTGTTCCTAACCTAAATTTTCACTTGACATGATATGACATGACATGGGCGTATCATTTTGATTTTCCAGTTTATAAACAAGTATATCAAATTTACTTTCAGCATATCATTATTATTTTACCAACTTTAATGTTATAATGCCATTAAAATATTGTTTTGATAAACTATTCACTCGTAAAAATTTACAATTGAGTCATTGATAATATTAATTTTATTTTATAGAAATAGTTTTATCCTAATTGAAATTGGGTACGGCGCCGCTGATATATTCAATTCTGCGGCGGCCATTTTGGATAACCATCCCGGTTAACTGTCCTTGGCGTGCGGATCCTTCCTTACTACTTTATGTTCTAAGCAAAGAATACACCAGCTTAACAAGATGCGAAGCTTCCGATTATTTTTTTATATGCGCATGTCTGAAAGGAGCCATTTTTATAATAAGATACTTGTCATACTTCATTTTGTCAACCAATTATATCGCCGATATTTGAAAATTTGATAATTTTCTCTGTGGTTTTAATAAGTTATCTGTCAACATCGGTCTCTCAAGGTCATACATTTTTGTTAACAAAACATCAAAGAGATTGCGTTGGGCTTCGCTTCTTGTTAAGCTGGTGTATTCTCTGTCAGTAGTAATAACCCAAGGACATTGATAATTGTTCGAAAAAATTTTATAGCCGTAGGCGGAGGTCTGTTGCCTATAAGCAACAAGCTTGAGAAAGT
>CAJUYI010000588.1:60299-75210 GCA_910591695.1 Galerucella pusilla | reverse complement strand
GTTTTTGACTTAAAGTATATTTTCTAGATACCCAAATGTCAAAAACTGCTCATGAAAACAACCTATCCATGACATTTTATGAGATCGAAATTTGATAATCATATTTAGTTAGCTCGAGTGAAAGACGACTCAGCGACTAAATTTCAATTTCATCCCAGTATCATCTGGCCCTGAGAAATAATATCCTACAGCAGTCTTCTAGGTGATACTAGACCTCATACCTCTTTACCTTATCATAGGAAAAGTATCTTATCACTCTCATTACCCATGACAAACTCTCTGGCAATCAGAGATCATCATCTAAACATAAAATGGAATCTCCAGCAACAGTCTCTGATATACTCTATCACTCAGCATCTTACACGCCATGAAAAGATGTGCACTGTGCCCAATTTAATTTGGATCAAACATACAGGGTGTCCCACGACGAGTGAAAACTATCTGTATATGGCAAAATACTCATAGTAAAATCACGAAAATTTTTAATTATGAGTTTTTGGATACGATCTTTTCAACTAAAATATTTTCAAAGATGGCCGACTTCCGTTTCTACCGTAAGTCGACTGTAACTTTGTTATTTTGAATGGAACACCCTATATATTAATACATTTTTGAAATCTACGTAATATTTTAGTATACTTTTGTCTGAAAACTTTTTTCGAAAAATGCACACTTTTTGAGTTATTAATTTTTTTGTAGAAAAGTTGACCGTTGAAGAGCCTTATAAATTATTTTTTTACGAGAGGACCCTTGAAGATATGAAAATGGTTTCTTTTCGGTTGCCTTAAGCAAGGTCAAACGTATTCGAATCTATGTTGAAAAATGTTTCATTTTATACAGGGTGTGTATAAAAAGTGTTCAAAGTTTAACTTCATAAATATCAAATTTCTTCATTTTTTTAAATAGAACCACCCTGTTTTTTCTATTTTAATGCATTCAGGAGAAAAAAATTAGGCAAGTTCATGTATACTTTCCTATACCTAAACTTTACCGTTATCCAGATATTAAATGTTTTCTGTAAATTTTTAGAGATGCAGGTGTGGTCTAAATTTTGATACAAGCACTAAGAAATGAAAAATTTTATGTGAATTTACTTTTAATACATGGTAAATATGACAAAGTTGTTACAAGAACATGTGCTTTATTTGTAGTAAGGTATCCAGATTGACCGCGATCGAAATCGCTCATTGTTAAAAGAATACTTAACAATTTGAAGCTATTCGGTTAATTTTAAGCAAAAGTTAATCGAATTAAACCATTTGTGACAATAATAAGATATGCTACCAAATTTCATGGGAAATTAAAAGTCAAAGAAAAATAGTCTTATGTTTCAAAGTAAATGTTCAAAATTGCTACCTTGAACTTCAATGCATTTTTCAACCCTTCTCAGTATGCCTTCATTCGTCGCACGGCTAATCATTATCTCAGAAAGAGAATTGAAGGAATTTCGAACTCTTAGCTCACAATCTTCTTTAGATGTTAAGGCTTGTGAGTAAAACTCTTGTTTTATGTGACCCCATATGAAAAAATCTAAAGGCGTCATGTCGGAAGAACGAGGGGGCCACCGAAAAGGACCATTATTTGCTAACCACCTGTCTTCAAATTGCTCTTCTAAAAATGTATTTATGACAATTGAACTGTGAGCAGGAGCACCGTCATGAATAAAAAAAAGTTTGCTTAATTCGTCTAGTGGCAAGCGGTCTAAATAATTTTAAAATTATTATTACTTAAAATATCAAGATATCTTTCACCTAAAAATACAACAAAAAACATAAAAAAATACAAAAACAGTGTTTTTTACATAATTAATTAGGAATAAATTAATTGATTGTCTTTCCTAACCATTCAAATTCCCATCGTACAAATGAAGTGCTATTATTTGATTATTTCTAATAGCACAAAAGACATTGAACTGCCACCGATCTTGAGAAGCACGTTCTTTGGTTAAATGAAGATTATCTTGACTCCAATAATGGGAATTGTGTCTATTAAATAATCCATTTTTCGTGAATTTCGATTCGTCGCACCAAATTATGTTTTTTAAAAAATCGTCGTCTTCCTGGCATTTTGTTAGTAAAAACTCAGCAAAGTCTATTCGTTTAGTAAAATCGTTTGGTTTTAAATTTTGACACAAATTGTACGAATAGGGATGCATTTTATGTTTTCGTAAAATACGGTGAATCGACGATTTGCTTACTCCAAGATCTCTTACGGCAACGCGTATTGATGCTTCTGGATAAGCAGTAAAATAAGCAACAACATTAATTTCGGAATTATTATTGTCAATAACTGGTTTAATTCGATTTACTTTTGCTTCAAATGAACCGTATAGCTTTAAATTGTTGAGGATCCTCTTAACAATTATGCGAGTTTGGTCGTGGTCTATCTGGATATCTTGCAGCAAATAAAGTACATGTTCTTTTTCACATTCACCATGTATTAAAAACAAATTTACATAATCTTCGTTATTAAATTGGGAACGAGCCATTTTAACGATTTTCGAAAGTATCAACAATTAACTAATGTCAGTTAAATAAGTGTCATTTATTACAAAGCCTACTAAAAGTATACATGGAAAGTTTAAACTTGTTAAAAAATATATTAACAATTCAAAACCTCAAATATCTCAGAAACGACTAAAAGTTGGAATAGGATTAATAAAATCAATTCGATTTGATTTTTTTTTAGAGACAGATGGAGGAAAAGACTTTTTTATTTCTTAGTGCTTGTATCAAAATTCAGACCACACCTGCATCTCTAAAAATTTACAGAAAACATTTAATATCTGGATAACGGTAAGGTTTAAGTATAGGAAAGTATACATGAACTTGCCTTATTTTTTCTCCTGAATGCATTAGAATAGAACAAACAGGGTGGTTCTATTTAAAAAAATGAAGGAATTTGATATTTATGAAGTTAAACTTTGAACGCTTTTTATACACACCCTGTATAAAATGAAAAATTTTCTAAATAGATTCGAATACGTTTGACCTTGCTTAAGGCAACGGAAGAGAAACCATTTTCATATCTTCAAGGGTCCTCTCGTAAAAAAATAATTTATAAGGGTCTTCAACGTTCAAATTTTCTACAAAAAAATCAATAACTCAAAAAGTTTGCATTTTTCGAATAAAGTTTTTCGACAAAAGTATACTAAAATATTACGTATATTCCAAAAGTGTATTAATATACAGGGTATTCCATTCAAAATAACAAAGTTACAGTCGACTTCAGGTAGAAACGGAAGTCGGCCATCTTTGAAAATATTTTAGTTGAAAAGTTCGTATCCGAAAACCCAAACGTAAAAAATTTTCGTGATTTTACTATGAGTATTATGCCATATACAGATAGTTTTCACTCGTCGTGGGACACCCTGTATACGTATGTATGTATGTATGTATTTTGGGGAGACATTCACTGAGACCTAAAAGATCTTTCGTTCCCCCTTACTTCTACTCAGTTTCTGAGGAGAGTGTCAGAGACTAGTAGTTCCTTTAGTCCTAGTTCCCGGAGGAATTTTAGGATGTCTGCAGGCTTCAACTTGGGTAAATTATTGGATACGAGAATATATATTATATACATTATACATTATCCAGGAATGTATATCTATTTATATTGTGAACCTATCTTTATGTTTGTTTCAGTCGCTGTGATCGATCTCTGAGCGCAAAGTGTCCCTGTTGTCCCTATTGTATGAAAATGAAAACAAATGAAAAACAAAAGGAAGAGGAAAGGTAACCAACAACGTTAATCATGAGATATTGTTAAATAAAAAAAGATGTGACAGTGAAATAGTGGCAAAAATATGTATTCAGGAAGATTAGGTTCTTGAGCTTAGGAAAACCATATTACACACACAATACAAACTTTTTATATAGAAAGTGGATCTGTATCTGTATCTGTAGAGTAGGGAGGGTGAGTGTGTAGGCTCACAGCACTTACGCCACATGTGACCCATTGTACATCCTCCCGAGGAGTTGTCCTCCTAGGTCATTGTCCATCATGTCCTTCTCATGAAGGTGGACAGGTCACTAGGAGACATTTCCTTTATATCGGCAGGTGTAGGCCAAGACTCACCGAACACACACTCTCTTATTGACGATAACTCCGGACACTCGCATAAGACATGTCTGACAGTTTCATCTTCCTGTTCACACATCCTGCATAGAGGTGTGTCCACTAGCCAAATAGTATGGAGGTGTTTACTCAGTTGACAGTAACCAGTCAGAAATCCTACTGTTAAACGTAGGTTTTTCCTGGTCATCGCCAAATATTTCTCCGGCGCCAGCTTCCCAGGGTCGCCCAGGGTGATCCTGGCAAAACTGCATCCTTTGATTTCATCCCATCTCTTAAGGGATTGAGCATGGGTGTAACGTTTGGCTAGTTCCGCAATTGTCGAAGTCGTTAGGCCGTAGGGGTCACTGGGTCCTAGAATTTTTAGTCCAGCGGCTTCCCTGGCTAAAGAATCAGCAATGCGATTTCCTTTACTCCTGTCGTGCCCTTTAACCCACCTCAGGATAATGTTGTTATCTGCCGAGACGTCAGCTAAATCTTGGTGGCACTCTAGTACTCGCCTCGACATAACAGTGGATAGTGATGGACTAAAAACTGTACCTCGGTGCACTCCATAAGAAGCTGTTCCCAAATTACTTAGCGTATCATTTATGGATACTTGTGGAAAAAGATTTCATAAACAGCTTTCTATAATTTAAAAAGAACACCTGAAGCAAGTATTGTTTATCAAATATACGTCTTGTCTCTTAAATGAAGAAACTTTCTGTTTCCTAAAAGAAGTTCTTGTCAAAAATATTTATATTGACATATTCCTGGGATTATGACTAGCTTATTTCTATTCACCTTATTCATGGTCTACAGGGGAATATACCAGGATTACAGTAACTACTTATAGAGAGAATGAAAATTAGCTTACCGTTTAGAATATGCACATAAGTACTAGCTGGCTGCGCGTTGCTGGGAACACAGGAATAGTTCCCCGAATGACGCGTGGCAGCATTTGTTATAGTTAATATGCTCATTTTTTCCGCCAAGTCAGTTGTTACGTTGATGCCTCGATCCACGTCGTAATTGATCATTCTGTTGTTGTGGTACCAAAAGACATATGAAGGAGGCTGAAAAAATGAAAAAAAATGCGCACCATTAATCGATAAAAAAAATTTGAGTGATAAAACAAAAATTGGATGAACCAAAATCTAACTCAGATAGAACCTTTAACCTATATAGAAATAATTTAAAACGAAAACTAAAAAAACGTCACTTATTCAAAAAATCGAAGAACCAAATGGATGAAAAATGATGTATGAAACTAACGGACAAAATTATTGATTTTATCGACACTGTGAAAACAATTAGTCTGGAGAGAATCTTTCACAAACGTATGCAATATCCTTCGTGTATACTTCTTGAAATTACTATTAGTGTATTTCTGTGGTTTACTGTGAAATCTTGCATCACATTCATTATTATGTGAAACGTGTTACTTAGATTTCAACGGTACGAAACTCATCACGTTCCTTGTGTCGTAATTATGAACATCAGAATGAGAAACCAACGCATCCTCGTGTTTATTGATCAATAAGATTGTCTGCGAAATATACACACGAGGGAACGGATGAATCCTGTATTTTGTAAAAAGAGTCCGACACGTGGCATTATTATCCGTGTCATCGATAGTACGAATAGCTGCCTTTTGCAACGAAAAAATTTTGTTCTCTAATGAACTGTTACCTTACAAAAGTACAACGTGATCTGGTACATTGTGGAAAGTTGCAAAATACACTAATCTTATTACTTGCTTATTTAGAGAATGACTTAGGCTGGCCATAGACGAATCGCATGCTGCAGTCAAGACCAGTTGCAAGATGCGGTCGCTGCACGGCGATCTGCAGTTTCCGTATACTTAATTCATATCCGCAATACACGGACCGCTCAAGCAGTTCCTGAGCGGTTGCTGCCGACCGCGCGCCACTCCCTCTTCGCTCTCCGCTGGGTACCAATCCTTTCCTCTCGGCTGACAACCGCTATAGTCCGCTTTTGCCTCGGTCTCAGCCTTACTCACTTCATCGAAATCCATCTTGTAAATTAACTCGCATCAGTATTATTTTGCGTTCGAACACAACTGCTCCAAGCAGTCCTAGTCGACTCTATGTCCATCCTACGTCATAAATCGTACATAAATCGCAATTTGAACCCCAGTCATCCATAGAATTACTTAGATTGAAAATACACATAGATTCAAAAGTTTTGCATCACCCTAAATCTCCGAAAAAAAAAATGTAGGACGTGTCGCGGGACACACAGTAGGAACTTTAGTTCCTTTTAAGCAAAAATTATGTAATACATCTGACGTTATAGATAAACGATTTGCATATTCCTCGGTGGTCGAGTAGTAAGCGAACCAGACTCTCACGCGGTAGACCCGAGTTCGATTGCCCGTGAAGAAGTTTTTTTTATTGTTAATTTTATTTTTAAATAATTATTCTGCTTGATATTAATAACGATAACAGGTAGACGTTTGAAATATTCAGCAGAATATTCATTATTATAAATAATGGTACGGTACCCTTCATGAGGGACTCCGACTAGCAACATCTACTTATATAACAGCATCGTATATTTAAAAAGGGAAACCGTAGCATTATACAAATTGGACATTCAAGAACTGTACGTTTACCACAAAAAAATTTGTGGAAACATAAAATTGAATTGTTAAAGTTTCAATTTGAAGTTATATTACAGTTTATAGAAATTTTTATTTTCTAGATTTTGTTCTCAAGTGGGCCGTAGAAAAAATATGCTGTTCGACTCGTGTGGATTGTCCATATCGCACAAACGATTGAGCACTCCACCTACGGCGTCGTGCTCAAACTTCGTCCTCGTGCGATATCGCCATCATATCCACACTAGTTGCAGAAACTACTATTTCTATCAAAATATGCCCTTTTACATTTAAAAACAACCTGCCAAATGTCCAATCAATTCATCCATCCATTTTAAAGTTAAACAATCAGTTTTTCAAAATTTCAACACCCTGTATTTCGAAAAGTAAATGTGCTAGACCCCTTAATCGCGCAAAAAAAATTATGGAAATGATAGGAAAAAATTATCCGAACAAATTCAAGTAGTTCACCAGCACTGCGAACACCAGCACAAGCACAAGCACGCAAGCAAGGCACATAACGAAGCAACGTAACATAACGTAGCGTAACGTAATGCGTAACGGTCAGATCTCTTGCGTCTCAAAATTTCCGGTATTTCAAACCGATTTTTTTGCAAAAAATATTAATGTTGCGAAAAAAATCATGAAGACCATTTTTGTAGAAAATGACCTGAACTTCAATTTTTATCTGAACCGAAAATCTCCAATTGCCATATTTTAGGAGATATTGGCTGAAAACCTATTTTCCTGGTCTTTTGGGGCCATTTTCTCCGCCCTCGCACACGTTTTCATGCAGAACTTTGTCTCCTGTTTATTGAGGTACCAAATGCAACTTCCAACCGGAAGATGAAAACAGGGCGTCATTAATGTTTACTTTGCCTTTTTTTCCTCCTTCATTTACTGGACTTATTGGTATGTTTCCACTTGATTCAATGATCAGATAAACACTAATATAATCAGCATTAGTATGAAAAATTCCTGTTCCCAAGCAGTCGGGACTTATGTTTCAAGTAATATTATCAAGGCATGATCTAGAGTTTGAGGTGATACGAATAAAATGTTTGATAAAATGTCTGAGATTTTATGTTGATGAAATATTTGTTATATCTCTAACGTGTTCAGTATTTCCATTTAAATCCAAAATGAAATTGCCTACTATACCGATATTTACGGGATAAACTGAATAATAAATCGGAGAGTTTTCCTTCAAAAACCCTAATATCTTATATGGGTATATGGGTCTCATTATATTCTGACTGTTTTTAAGAGCTTATATCTTCGAAACGGTTCTGGATAATAAGATGCGGTTTCCACAGTTAGGTTTAAAATTACCGTTAGTTTTGTTGTGACACATTTATATAAATGGCCTACTTCTGGTTTACCTGCTAGAAAAGTGGCGTATTTTCAGAATACAGTAGATGTAATTTTTTGAAAGGGGCACCCTGTATATTTAGCAATTTCTTGAAAGACGCATATTTTTACTTTATAACGATACTTTAAAGTTCAAAATCGGTGCACAGAAAGCGAAGTTAGATAACTTTAACTAGGATACTGTAATGATTTAGATTTTATTAGTGAACTGTGAAAAACAAATAGGAACATGTTTTAGGGCACTCTAAAACAAATGTTCGATGTGTCTTCCTTCTTGGTCTATACATTTGTGGAATCGAACCAAGTTGTCAAATGCTGTTGTCAGCATTTCAAGAGAAATATTTTCCATTATCTGCCGTATGTTATTTTTTAATTCCTCAATAGTAGCAGGCATCGGGTTGTAGACTCTATCTTTCACAAATCCCCATACAAAAAAATCTGGAACAGTCAGGTCTGGAGAATTTGGAGGCCATTCTATTGGACCAGTCCTACCAATCCAATCATTTTCAAATTGTTGGTTAACAGATTCTCTTGCTATGTTAGAATAATGGGGTGGAGCCCCGTCTTGTTGTAAGTGAACATTTTGGTTCAAAATACCATCTTGTTCTAACTGGTTTTAACACAATGTGACGTTCTGCCAATGATCGCAATATTTTTGTGATGAGACATATTAACGCCTCCTTGATTATTATTTATTAATAAGAAATCTGAATCATTACAGTATCCCAATTAAAGTTATCTAACTTCGCTTTCTGTGCACTGATTTTAAACTTTAAGGTACCGATAAAAAGTAAAAATATGCGCCTCCCAAGAAATTGCAGAATATACAGGGTGTCCTATTTGAAAAATCACATCTACTGCATTCTGAAAATACGCCACTTTTCTAGCGGAAAAACCGGAAGTAGGTACGCCATTTATATAAATGTGTCACAACAAAACTCACGGTAATTTCAAACCTAACTGTGGAAACCGCATCTTATTATCTAGAACCGTTTCGAAGATATAAGCTCTTGAAAACAGTCAGAATATAATGAGACACCCAGTATATTGAATAAAACTATTTTCAATTCCAGGTTATTCACCTTAAATTGTATCCTCCTATTTTCAAATCACACAATCACACAACTGGAGGAATAAGTCACCGACCTTCTCCGTAAAAAGACACAAAACAATAAAGAGTATGGAATATTTAGTAGGTACATAAATTTATTGATTCGAGATTTGAAACTTGAAGTTGCCAACATTCACAGGGTGGTCTTATATTGTATATAACTTACTACACTATTTTACAGAAATGAAAATCACTTACAAGCACACGATAAGCGAATAATATGTCAAACAACACATGGGATTGAACTGAAACCAATCCTCCCTAACTGTTCAGCATTTCCTAAATAGTGAGAAGAGTTTTAAAAAGTGGATTTGTTTTCTTGGTTCTCTTATGATTGATTTCCCAATTCCTATAATACATCACCATAGCAAATCGATGGAGTTATAAATGAGAAAATACTCAATAATTGTTTCCATTCCCAAAATGAAGGCTTGACATGAAGCAGAATAAAACAAAATTGACCTGAAAACATATTCTGTATGTATATTTCACTTCACTGTCTCCATATTCGGAAAAAACAAGATAAGCTCAATTTAATGATGTACTTTACTTTTTTGACAAAAAACTTTGCTGTAAAAATTCGAAGTAGATAATCCTAGATCAGTGTTATGGCAAGTTTGATATATACGTCTGCTTTCTAGTTGAATAGTTGAATTTGGAAAATAATTCATATGAATATTGTATTCAGTATTGTAACACTGTAGTGTTACACCTTCTATCATTCAAGTTTTAGACAACTGAGAAGCCACGTCTCACTCAAGACGATTACATTCACTTGCACGACAGGATTACATATTCAAAAAACAAATTGGTTTTTGTCCCGTGTTGGATCAATAATCTACGTAGTAGTTATGAGAATATTCGGAATAAAGAGGAGGAGTGAGAAAAGTGGTTTGTGTTTCTGCAAATATCTCGGAAACGATTTAAAATATACGGAATTTGGAATAAGATCTCCAGGAAGCTGTGATGCCTTTTGGCTGAAATATTATTTATTAATTATTTGAATTATTATTATGGTATTATTATGAATAAAGACATAAATTCCCTTGAAGCTAATATCTATAAGGCATGAATCGTTGACCAATATGAAAAGAGAAAGGTCTCACGTAGGATGTCAAGTTCAGAGCGTGAAATAAAAATAAACAGAATTGTTTTATGTTTACAAAACGCTGAACTTGACTCGTCGTATAAATATGTTAACGAAAGTGTTTTAACATTCATTCTAAATCATTCGATTCATATTCTAAACATTCTAAGATTAATTCTAAAGACATTCTAAATGTATTCTATTCATCGTAATCATTCTAATTAATATTCTAATTAGTACTAGTAATAAGTGAGTTAATGTATAATAGTAAAGTAAGGTAATAAAAGAGAACATGTCCCAGTGATTCCAGTAGTTGTTTTATTCCTGGGAGATGACACACCAAGTGACCAGCAACACCACCTATTCAGAGGCCCTTCCACACTTCTAATTCACCAAGTATCCATAGTAGGATACATAAATTATCGCGGTTAATAACTTCATAAAAAGTCCTACCTCCTGGAACTGACTCAAGCGAGTGCAGCACAACTCCCTTTCCTAACCGAACAAATTGATTTTCAAGGTGAAATTCAATAAAACATAAAAGTTCTATTGTGCCCGGTGAAAAACAACTGCTATAAGGAAATTGGAAAAGAAAAGAAAAATAACCTAATCAATTCAGGTGAAGATGTGAACACAACTCCTGCGGCAAGATTTTACACAGTCATGGCGGAAAGTAGGGTCACCATAGATATTTGCCTTAAGGATTTTACCAGCATTGCTTCAGCCAGAACCAAATTTCACTTTATTGGAATTAGTCAGGACAGTTTAAAACTGGTTTATATACCAGAAGCATGTAGAAGGATAATAGTTACCTTCATTCCAGAAACGGGAAAAGGGACACAACCAACCCCAAATCCTTCAGACCAAATTAAACCAGCATCATTTGTGCTGAAGACGATTTCAAAAGCTATTGACAACTATATTAGAACAAAAATTCCAGAAAGACTACCTCTCTACCCGTATCATTATGCTAACCGTACAGGCAAATCTACAGAGACAACTGAGAGAGGATATCTGGAGTGCTTCAGATAACCTAGAAACTGTAGTATTTCCTTTTTAGTATATAGGAGGAGCTTTTGGAAATACCCTACATGGGGCATTAGTTTGGAAATAGTTTGAAAACCCTGAACTTTGGCTCATGATAAGAAGCAATATCATTCCTCACCGAATAAAATTTTCCTAATGCCGCGTTTGGATCGCTTTCGAACACTGAAATATCCCAACACCTTGTGTTCCATGCACTAACCTGTCAAAATTGGCTTTTTGAAGTTATGACCTCCCTCATGCTTCAGTTTAGAGATAATCTGACTATTGATCTTACTTCAGATAAGGATTTGAATCTCTAGTTACTGTACAATTTTCACGATTATTTTAGGAAGCTCGAAGTCTTTCCTTGAGAATTCTTAAGATTATTAAAAAGTGTTAATTAACTAAAATCGAATGATTCCTGGAATATAGAATTCTTCTTATTCAATACATTATAATTAAAATAGACACCACTGATTTCAGATGAATTAAAATTACCAGAGGTTTAAAGACAAAATAAGAAGAAAAATTGAGAAGACCAGCCAACATTTTTAAAAATTGAGGGAAAATTGGGAATCCGGAAAAATTGATACGTTTCATACTTAAAACTCACTTTGTATTTTCACGAATCAATTTCATTTCAGAAACAGTGTAAATACTTCAATTTACGCTCCCACATCAACACATACCTAAGAGCGCTGAAACTGGAAATGTCAAACTTCTCGATCCAAAGTTCTTTGGAATTAAAAGCCTGCTAAGTCTTTCCATACCTTCCTGTTTATTTAACGAGAAAGTTGTGATTTGAAAAGTTTCTTTCAATTGGTCTGTAATGCGGCACAATTATGCTGTTTAATTCCAGATGTATTAACATTTTAATGATGAAAATTGGTTTCGGGATATATATTTTAAAGCTTATTTAACTTTCAACCTATTGATTTCGGCAAATGAATGTTATTGAGGAAACAGAAACGGTGGTATACAGAGGAAAATTTAAAATATCGCAAACTTGTAAGTTCAACTTTTTTTGGTCCTAGATGAGTGAAAACAATTGATTACTTGGATTTTTTAATATCTATGTAAAACCATCCAAAAAAAATAAACAGAAAATAGTTGATTCGTTATGTGCCATCCGTTTTCCCCCTTCTAAACCGACCTCCCATTTGCACTCTTTACTCCGGAACCATTTTTACCTTACTAGGGTGAAAAGCTGTCTGCCTATCTGTTTATTATTTTCTCTTTTTCTTTTGTCTGATTGATTCCCTTGATTACTTAAAATGTATGCTTCCAGCTTTCTCTTGTTCCTAGTAGATTATTGATTATATTGTATGCGTTAAATATTCTGCCAGTGGCTCTTCTGTACTTGTCTTTTAGTAATGTCCATCTAGAGCATTTTAAGAGTGTATGTTTGGTATCATCACTATAACTACAATAATTGCAGTCGCTTGATTACGTCCATTGCGTTCAAACAGTCGAATGTCAAGGCTATTCACTTTTATATAACTATGAAGTTTCTACTTTATAAGTATAAGGTTCTGCTTTTGTATATTCTATTTCCTTCATAAATAAATAAACTGTCAAACTGACACTCTTTGTAATTATGCAACAAGTTATCGATGTATAACCTGATTATTTTGAAGTACTTATAGTATTATTCTCAAATAATCGAGCATGGAGCTCCTGATCCTCAATTGTCATTATCACTTCCACATTCAGAACAAACCAAAGAATAAATTACATTCGTCAAACAAATTAAAAAATTCCCTTTTCTTACATCTTCACCTATTTGTTCCAATTCTACATTGAAACTGATTCTGCAAAAGGGTGTCTCAGTCCCCCTATGCCAGTTCATATGCAATCTATTTCCTCGTATTCAGAATGTTCTGGAATCCACAGTAAGGTAAATATAATGCCCTCAAGTCAACTTCACAACGGCCTAAACCGTTGACTTGATGACCTGTGTGGGACTGTGAAGTAGGTTCTAGCATTGCCCGATCCCTAGCGACTAGCCTGAAGATCCGGGCGTAACCCTTTTATGTGTATCCTTCCTACGACATGCGCGGCTCTGTTGTACGTGACCATTCTCCCTTAGCTGCTCGTGAGACACCACAATTAATAAACCCGTTTCACCTTCAAAAAATGTATAAATGTCTAGGTCAGTTGCAGGTGAAACTCCTCCATCGGACTCCAAAATACGACAGGGAGCACCTTCTGGAGCCAATGAAAACACATCAGAAGGTTGAAAAACACTGTTTTTTGGAAGCGCAATGATGAAAATGGGACGTCGAGAGAGCAAAAGCCAGTGGAGCAAAGATTAAGACTAACCATTAAGACATCCAGAATAATCCCTGGAGTAACTTGTTGGCAGGCTCTTTCCCCCATCAAAATGGTTATCACCTTGGGGACAAACAGGTTCAAATGGCTCCTAGAGAGATCTGGAAATATTCTAACCTACGCCCAATTGGGTGTAGTGGTTATGGACTGCGCAAACCAGTATTCAACGACATTGATAGAGGGTATAATACAGCAACTGAAGCCCTGTGAGGAAACAAGTCGATACTCAACCTAACCGATACCTCCGTCTATCACAATTCACCTTCAAGGTATCCCATGGAATCGAGAAAAAAGTAGAAACCGCAAGTGCTGCCGATACTTCGAATGTACCTGCAGTATGAAAAAGCGGTAATTGCTCACATCACTCAAAACCGACATAGCCCTCATTCAAGAACCCCACATTTATGGAGGTAATGTTAAAGGGAGCCCACTCCTCTACAGGAAATCCCAGAACCTGCATTTCTGTGAGGAATGGAATAGAAGCATTGGAAATGCATGACTTCTATTCCTGGACGGATTCCATAATTGCCTCAGCTTTCAGCTAACTCACTGACACGTGTCTGAGGAACTGTCACTTTCGTATCATCGATACATCTGTATAGAGAGAAACCTGTGGTGAGGTATCGAAATCCAAGAAGTACGAACTGGGAGGGATACAGGAATTACCTCGAACATTTACTAGGGAATGCATGAAAGAGGAAAAACAGGTCTGCGAGGCCATCGAACTCTCTTGTCACAACAACTGCTTCGAGGTGAACCGCTTCTCTAGGAATAAATTAACCTGGTGAAACAAGGAGCTCCCCAAAGTTAATCCAAAAGCGCGTAAACTGTTGAGCCATGTTGTGTGTTTGTGGTAATGGGAAAACAACCTCAAAAACTCGGCTCGACAATATTTTTGAACCCAATGGATCATTCACGGAAACTGGTAGCGGGACCCTACAGATATTACTGCAGGGACATCTACCAGATTCTGTAGAGATGGAAACGAAGCAATTCATCAGACTTCCAACTCCCCTAGTCCGTGCTGGAAGGAACATTGAAGTCCTGCCAACAAAGAGATAACTAATGGAAAGTGAAATGGGCTATCAACTCGGTTGAGCCACACAAAGCTCCTGGACCAGGTGGTATAATCCCATCGCATCTGGAGCAGGGGCAAACACATCTATCTTCAGTACTTTGTAAACTGATCAAAGCATCACTGGTAACTGGATACACTCCAACTGTTCGGAAGGAAGTCCGAATTGTCTTTATCACAGATTGATAGAAACTCTCCTCCATTCTCATGGTAACAGCGCTAGATTGCATGTTACAT